>APFE030625805.1:72152-131123 GCA_000404065.3 Pinus taeda | reverse complement strand
AAGCCATTGATACCATACAAACTAATTTGGTTCCAAATATAAAGTTTCCATACATACCTTTTGTGTGTTTTGCACATTATTGAGATCGAAGAATTGCTCCATCTGTAATATCCATGTGGGAGGATCCTTGCCATCAAACTTCCTCATATCAATTTTTGGAATATGGTGAGTCTTTGATCCAAAAATAGTGTCTATGGAATCATGATTAACATTTCTTTTATTCTCATCATGAGTTTCCTTTATTACCATTTGACCCTTAGTGCCCATTTCTTGTAGCAACTTATTCATATTTATCTTCAATTCGTCCATGTCTTTCTTCAAATCTATCTTCAAATCAGCCATCTTAGCTTCCACGTCAATCATCTTAGATTCTATGCCTTTCTTTAAACAGTCCATCTTAGCTTCTACACCTTTCTTTAAACCATCCATCTTAGATTCTGTTCCTTTTTGTGTAAGGGATAGTTGTTGCACTTGGTCTTGTAATTTTGATATATCATGTTGCATTTCTTCCTCTTCTTCATGAGTCATGCTAGAGCTTTCAGGTTCCTTACTAGGTGCTTGCATTTTCTTTCCTTGGGGCATCAGTTATCGATAATAATGCTCTACTATGCCCTTTGAATTCCTTTAAAATAAATTTTCAAACCAAGCTTAAGCAAAAATTTAAGAAAATATACACACCTTTTTTCATTTTGTAGGAGCTCAATATTGACTCTGATGTATCTCTGTACTTTCTAATCATCTAGTTCTGAATTTGTGATCTGTAGTAGCCCTCTATGTCCTCTTTCCAATGCCACAAGTCTGCCCCAAATTGGATTCTCCAAGGAAGAGTTATGCGAAATCTCCCACAGTGACTTGATTATAGACTAGTTCAGTAGAGCGAACTTGTAAGACGTGCCACGAGTTACTGTTTCTACCTTTGGATCTAAAAAACACAAAACATAAACTACAGTCCATCCTATTTCTGTAACTTCTTAGGAAATTTTGATCCGATCCCCAGAGAGAAAGTTATGACGATTTTCCCCAGGTCACCTGTTTGGAATGTAATTCAGGAGTCTGCAAAAAGACCAACTTCCTCAGATCATATCTCCGCAAATATAGCACGACAATCTCTGAAATTTGGACCCAAGATTCAGCGAGAGTTATTCTCAAATGGATGTTTTTTGCGACATCTGAAACCTCACAGAAAATAAGTTATAGAAAAAATTCCACAATGACCTGTTTGGAGCAGTGAAACCCTAGAATCCAAAGCTTTGATACCAAATGTTATGAAACCAGCTCAAGAAAAGATAGAAAAGATAGATCAACGCCTTAGAATTCAGCCTCTTCAAGGGGGAAACCTCCTTACATTACATAAAATTAACAATTCTTGGATGATACAAATGACAAATCCTCCTTTCTATATATAGGAGTCTAAGGAGTCACAATATAAATCCTAGCCTAACTAACATAATAATATAAAGCCACAAAAATAACCATAGAGGGATTCTATGGGGCACAGTAATAACAATATGGGGGCAATATGGGCACAACAATATTAATAAGGGGTATAACTACAATAGTAATGGGGTAATCACTAGTATTATAGGGACCCAACAGGTTCAGTACCTGCCAAGAATAGGTCATCAACATATAAAACCAAAACCAATGACATACCTTGGACTACTTTGAATTAGAGGTTGGGATCAACATTTCTTCTTGTGAATCCGATCTTTACTAAGTAACTATAAATTCATGCATACCAAGCTCACGGATCTTGATTCAAACCATACAATGCCTTCTTCAAACTGAACAATTGTTTTCTTCGATCTTCCATTTCAAATCCTCGTGGTTGTTCAACATATACCTCTTCATTTAACATGCCATGAAGGAATGCAGTCTTTACATTCATCTCATAAAGATTTCATCCTTGACTTAGTAAGGGAAGCTATAGAACATATGGTTTTATATCAAGCCATGGGAGAAAATATGCCATCATAATCTTCTCCCTCTTTCTAAGAGAATCTTCGGGCTATGAACCTTACTTTGTATATACAAGACCCGTCAATCCTTCAGGGGCTACCCAGGCGCGATGCATTGTCTTCCAACAACTACTCTTGGCTTCCAACAACTACTCTGGCTATGAATCCGATGGAGAAGTACTAGTAATAGCAGAAGTAAGAATGTATTTAGATTTATTTATAGCATTACTTTAATACCTGGGAGCCCTTGACTTCTTTTGAGGACAATGATCTTCTTCACGGTCAGTTGAGGAGTCTCTTCTTATTCTTTCATATCTTCTGTGACAGTTATTTATTTGATTGTATTTTATTTGTTTGTTATGGTAGTTTCCTCTAGTGTTGTAATGTGGCCTCTTTCCTTTTTAAGGATAGTCTCATGCATAATGACCCTTTTTGTGGCAATTGAAGCATTCAACATGAGATATCAATCTATCATTCCTTATTTTTGTATTTTGTGAAGGAGGCTTCCTTGATGGACCTCTATTTTCCTTCTTCCTTTTTCCATGAGTGATATATGCAACATTCTCTCCCTCTTCATGCTTTTGAATCCTTCCTCTTATTATCATCCTTAATTATTCTTAAGTGAGCTTCCCAAAAAGTTCATCAAATGATGGAAGGACATTGTTTTTTCTGATTGTAGTAACGAAGGTTTCCCAAATAGGAGGGAGACCTCGAAGAGTCACAACTACTAGCTCCGTGTCAGACCCTTTTCTCCAACTCTCTGCAAATGATATCTAAGGCAAGAGATCCTCATCATGTAGGATTGGAATCCTTCTCCTTTGTTCATGTTAGTTTCCCTAAGTTGATATTTCAAGGTTATGATCTCATTTAAGTTTTTTATTTCATACATGTCGGCTATCTTTTGATACAGATATTTAGACTTTCTTAAATTCCAAACATATGCAATTAAATGATCTTGTAAACCATCAACTATAATTTGCTTTTCTTTGGACTCACCTTTCTTGTACCTGTTCTTGAGGGAAGTGGAATAATTTTCTTGAGGCTTGGGCATCCTTCCTTGAATGTATTCTAGCACATCATTGTTGTTAGTTATGATCTCCAATACGAATTTTCATGCAACAAAGGTTGATGCACCACCCAAATTTCCATGCTCCTTGAAGGTAGAGGACATCATATTGACCTTGACTAAGCAATATGATTTTTGAAAGAGAGGGCTTCAATGCTTGTCCTCTTTTAGGCTTTTCCTTCACATTAGCTCTAAAACCATGCTAAATTTTCTAATTTTTCTATGCTCAATCAATTACTTTAGCCCAAATTACTTCTTTATTAATAATGCATCAAATTACTAGTAGTATAACCAATCATAAATGTAACTAGAAAAGAACAATATACGCAGTGACAAAGAAGACAATAACATGACGATAAGAGGCAATAGATTAGTCCAATATTGGAAGATAACCCCCACAAGGAGGAAACCCTTTCAAATATTCTTCTTTAATAGGTCACCATAAAACGATTTCAACAGAGAGTATGATGAGCTTCAATACATATGTTTGCAGTGGATATCAATGAATCAGATCAACGGATTTGTATAATAGCAAAGAGAGAAACCTAAATCCAACATATTGTTGAAGCCAACTAAAGCCAAGATATCAAACCCTAGATCTGAACCAGGGATGCTCTCATAATTCTTGTGTGCATCTGAAACACCTTGTACGCTCTCTCAAACACTGAGTGAGGGCGATTGTGACTGCTTGGTCACTCTCAGGAACACTGTTTGCTTCCATCTGGGGGGAATACACTAGAAACCCTTGGACGCTCCCTTAATGTTGTTGTGCGTGCATCTGAGATGGCCTCGACGCTCTCTGGGACACTCTGTGTGAGCATCCGAGGACCAATGTAGCCCGATATAACTCCAAACCTCTGGACACTCTTGTAAGCCTGTCTTCTAGCGGCTAAGGCTCTTTGGATGCTCTCTTGTCCACTTTGTGCTAGTGTTGAGGGACCAGATTGCCTTGTTCTATGCTAGCATCTAGAACCCAGAAAAACCCTTAACATAGAGTGAACCTCTTGCTGATGATTTTATACCCTTGTGCGAACTCCTTCTCTCGAGTCTGTGTGAGCCAAGACAAAATATAAGGATAGAAAATGACTTGATCAATGTATTGAAATGAACTTAAGCTCACTTCTATTTATATGCTTTCTTGAGGGTTTACTTCAGGTTAAGATTGACACAAGCAGTTACTCATGTGATTAGGTTTGACCCATTCCATAATGTATGTATGAATACAAAAATTCAAAACCTAACTATTGCTTAACCAAATTAGGTGATCTTTAGGTTGATTTTGGTCCCATCAAAAAGAGGAATTTAATGTAAGAATGATCGAGGTGGATATTGGTGGCCACCTGACAATTCCACTTGGACCTCCACTATTGGACCCCCACCATTGCTTCTTTCATTTTTTTTAGTTTCCTTCACTATAGCATAGTTTACTATTTTTAGCCGTTTTTTGGGTCCTAAACTTCCGAAGCCATTTTGAGGCCCTAAATGACGTTTTTTCTGGAAAAGTACTGTGAAAGATTTTTCTTTTTTTAAATAGTATTTTCCATCGTAGTCCTCGGAGAGATGTTTCCAATGGGTTATCATGCATGTCAAATAGAGATAATATGACCAAGTCGCGACCCCGAGAAGTTGGCTGTCCAACTCACCCCAACGAGGACCATAAACTCTTCGTGTTACATCTAATCAGGTTAGGGATTTGGTTGTTTAGGGTTTGATCTTATTGTTCAATAATAAAAATTCCATTGAGCCTCATTGTAAGGTAGTTTAGAGGCATGTAGCCGCCACATCTCTTCATAGAGATAAGCTACCATTGCCCTAGCTAGTATATTTCCATTTCTATTTGTAAGCATATTTCAGTATTTCACATTAATGAAATGAAGCATTATTTCCACTGCATCTCTGTGTTTATGGTTATCTATGCAATTTGTTGTGTTCCTGTTTAAATCCAGATCAGTGGTATCAGAGCGGTCTACTTTTTTTCTCTGTTTTTCTTTGCATGTCCCCAATGAGGTTGGGATATAAGGAGTTAGGGCTTGAACTGGTGGAATCTTTGCAAGACCAATCTCACAAATCCCGACGGCCTCCCATGGAGGATGAAAAGAAAGATGAGGGGGTAGGAGATCCTATGAAGATCTTGCTCGAAGAAGCCCTCGAGTAATGAAGGAATGCAATGATGGACAAACTTGCCCACATCCTTCAGTGGCTACCCAAGGGCAACGCATCGGCTTCCAAAAAACTACTCTGGAAATGCCACACCATTTAAGGTAAAAGTTGATTTTGAAATCCCCATATTCGAGGGTCAAATAGATGCAGATGCCATTAATAAATGGTTAAATCTACTAGAGGGTTATTTTTCTGTTCATGATTTTTCCAGTCGAGAAAAGATTATTTTCGCTCTTCTCAACACAACCCCCCATGTCAAGGATTGGTGGGAAACCTACTGCAAGGAGAAGGATGAAAGTACAGGCTCACTATTTTTAGCTGCACCCACCTGGAATTCATTCCGGGATGCCATCAAGGAGTAGTACTACCCTATCAAAAGCTATGAGGATCAATACATAAAGTGGACCATGCTGCGGTAGGGAAGGGACCAAGACATGCCGATGTTTACCAATATTTTCCATACCCTTCACATAGACTTGGGTATCAAGGATTTGGAGTAGCGTTTGGTAGTCAAATACCATCGCTGCTTGCACAAGTACATCTAGGAAGAAATAGAATTCCTGAACATCTCCTTACTCGGAATGACATACCATTATGTCGTCAAGGTCGAGCAAAAGTTTAAATTCAAGAAGCGAGACTTTGGATCTGCGAATCTAAAGCAAGGGAAACGTGCCCCCAAACCGCAGAAAAAAGGACAAAGCCAAGGTGGGGTGGCCCAAGACAACCTGCCAAAGCTACAAGCAAAGAACAACACCTTGAAGCAAAAAAAGGACACGAGAAAGTGGTGCGAGTTCCATAAGAGTTCCACTCACAACACAAGTGAGTGTCGGGCCAAGCAGTCACTGATGGCCGAATTAAATGTTTCAGAATCAAATGCATGTTCTGACTCTGAGTCAGAACCTAACACGGGGAATGACAAAGGGAAGAAAATTATCGATGCGGAGCCTAATGCCACTGTTGCCACCATGAAGATATAGAAGGAGGAACCAAAAAATCCAGAGGAGGAGGAGCGTCTCTTCCACTCTGAGATGTGGTTAAAGGGCTCCCCACTACAATTCACTATCGACAATGGGAGCCAAAGTAACATATTTCGACAGAGGTCATGAAGTGGCTTGGCTTACCGACCATAGCACATCCATAACCGTACACCATCAGGTGGCTTCACCAAGGATGAGATCTTCGCATGAGCCAGCACTATCACCTTCCATACAACATCAAGCCCTTCATGGATGAGGTATTGTGTGACATTATTCCCCTTGAAGTTTGTGATGTATTATGAGGACAACCATACTTCTAGAAGTGACATGTTGTGCATGAATCAAGGCCCTATGAAGTTATTGTTAATTGGGGAAACAAGTTATACATGATGCTGAAGCTGGCATCGCCTACTGCCATCTCTTTGGTTACTACAAAACGATGTAGTAAGCTCATTTCCAAAACCAAGAAATTTTTTTTCTTGATGATACACCCTCAAGGAAATAAGAAGGCGGTGGCCTCGACCTCTAGACAAGGCCCCTTCACATGACAACTACAGATGGACAAGGTTGTGGAGGAGTACGAGGACACCTTCACCTCCCCCGCAGGGGTTCCTCTACACTATCAGGTCAAGCAATCCATCGATCTGACCCCAAGTGCATCGCTGCTCAATGGACCAACCTATCAATGCTCTGTTATGGAGAATGATGAAATCAAGAGGCAGATTTAGGAGCTATTGTAGAAAGGTAAAATCCATCTGAGTTCATTGCCCTATGGGAGCCCTATCATATTGGTATAGAAGAAGGATGGGACTTGGAGACTTTGTATTGACTATTGTGCATTGTACCCAATCCCACAGATTGATGACCTCATGGACCAACTGAAGGTGGCAAAACATTTCAGCAAGATCGATTTGAAATCAGGATATCACTAGGTACCAATCGAACCCTTCGATGTGTGGAAGACTTCCTTCAAAGCCAACGAGGGCCCTTTTGAATGGTTGGTTATGCCTTTTGGATTGACGAATGCTCCTGTAACCTTCATGAGGCTAATGGATGACATTTTGTGCCCATTCACCAACTCATTTGTAGTGGTATACTTGAATGAGATCCTAATATTTAGCCAGAGTTAGGAAGAGCACCTCCACCCCATCCGACAGGTTCTCGAAACACTGCGACAACACAAGTTATGTGCCAATTTGGAGAAATGCACTTTGGGCATGACCCAAGTTCAGTATCTGGGATACATTATTGAAGAATAGGGGGTTCATGTGGATCCAACCAAGATTCAAGTCATTCAGGATTGACCATCTCCAACCACTCTCACAAAGCTTCACAGCTTTCTAGGTCTTGCCACTTCTAGCGCAGGTTCGTGTTCAGATTTTCTCATATCACTTGGCCCTTGAGTCAAGTCACCAAGGGAGGAGCGAAAGAAAAATTATTTTTGTCTGAATTTCAACAAAAATTATTCACAGAGTTAAAAGATCGCCTCTGCTCAGCAACAGTGCTCGCATTACCAAACTTGCAACAACCATTTGAGGTCGAGATAGATGCCTCTGTCTATGCTATTGGGGCAGTCCTTACTCAACACTAGCATCCAGTGGCATATCACAGTGAGACAATTTTAGACATAGTCCAAAAGTATCCCACTTATGACAAAGAGATGTATTCCATTGAGCAGGCCTGCCGACAATGGAAGAATTACATTTTGGTGAAGGAAATGGTCATCCACACAGACCACCGACCCCCGCAGTTCATACAGACCCAAGGGAAATTGCAAAGTGATTGACATTAGAAGTGACCCACATGCCTGCAACAGTTCCATTTGAATATAAAGTATAGGAAGGGTAGCACCAATAATGTTCCAGATTACCTCGATCGACCACCGATCATGGTGTTAACCATCGTGCTCAACTGTTGTGGGCACGAGACTTCTGATTAGCCACTTCTCTACAAAAGTGTCCCAGAATTCGGCCACACAACCAGAACCTCTTGGAGGGTCAGCATGTTCTAGATTTTCACTTCTAGGATGCCCTATTATACCACCTAGGTCACCTTTGTGTTCCTTCAGGTGAGTGTTATCACTCAAGTTGTCCCTAGGCTCCTTATAGGGATACGGCCGAGGTAACCACAAACCAATCTTTGGATTGCAGGTTCTAGCCCACCTGCAATCAGAGAGGGCCCTCTCTTTAATGATTCAACTTTGTTGATGATTTTAGGCTAGCTTTTGGCTCAGGGGTTTTTTGTTTGTGTTTGGATGGAAGGTAGGAATCTCAAGCAAAGAGGCAAGGTAAGGTGTGATAGGTTTCGAACCATTGGGCATGGAGTCGTGGATCAAGGCTTGCTATTGCGTTTTCTTGGTCACAAGGGGATTATGGAGCGGGATAGCCACACAGGATACAATTATCAATCTACTGAAAGGATGGAATGAAAATCAGGGATGAAAGGAAAAGGAGAATCATTTCATCATGCTGAAAAAGAGGAGAAATGGATGAATGGTGATTTAGGAGCAGTTAAGAATTCCTAAATATTCATTCATATGTGAAAGAAACAGCGTAAACAAGATCATTTAAGTATACTTGCTCATAGCTATTTCTGATGAAAACATAGAAAAATGCAGAAATTGAACTTAAGGTGTAGTGAAACAAATCTTAAGTTATTCTTTTTTCCTGCAACTTAGAAGGTGGAACGGCGGTGAAAACATGAAAATTAATAGAGGAGAGAAACACTTATTGAATCATGTAGAAGCACAGGAATTCCGTAATCACTCCTTGGCTGATTGAACAGATCAAGTAGTTTTGAAATCCACGCTTTCAACAATCTTTGATTATAGAAAATATGACAGTTACAGTGCGGGTCTCTGCTTGGATAAAATGCTGGGAAGTGAACTAAGCAATGTCTTAGACTTACTGACTAACCAACCTACCAACCAACCAACCCCTCACTACATTGTTCAGGGTGGTATATATAAGCAAAATATTAGAAATACATTCATTACAATTGACCTAAACATGTCTACTAGAAAAGCTCTTCAAAAATCTAAGTGTTGCTGGAATTAAATGCATGTAAGTCCTTTTGGCTGCGCTAGAGGCAGCTGAATCAGAAAAGACTACAATGTGGCCCTTGGAGGCCTGATGTGGTGCTGTTGGAATGATTGTGCTTCGGGAACTGTAGTTCTGCTCTGGTGCGAGTTAAATGTGCAATGATTATGATTTGAGGGCTTTGAGTGGCTTCGCCCTCTTTCTTTGACTCTGCTGGAAGGTATTAAATGTTCTCCTGCTTCGGGCCGCTGCCTAAGATTTTCACTGATACTCTTTGCTGCTACATTGATGGCTTCTGCCATCTACTGATACTCTTTGACACGCTTGATACCTGATGATTTGATCTGATACACTTTAAACTCTGTCACTGATCCTCTGCTGTCTCTAAACCGGATCAATTTGGCACGATCGGGCGATTTTCGGGCTTTTTCGGCGCACAACGGGCGAAGGAATCAAAAGATTCCTAGAAACGGCCTATTTCTCGTAGTCGCGCTAATCGCGCATCAAAAACTGCCTCTGTTTCTTGCTCTGGAGCTCCGAAGTGCGATTTCTCTTCCTTCGCGAATTTTCGGCTTTCTGGCTGCTGACGTCAGCAGTACGGTGGATGACGTCAGCCTGCGGTGGGACCCTGGTATAGAAGTGACATGGTGGGGTGCTAATACTGAAGGTGATGTGATGAACTTCTCCGATGTGATCGCAATATCGCATCGGTGGGGATCGGAAAGGTGTTTTAGTTGGACATTTGGCGCTTGCGACCATCGATCGCTGATATCGCGATATCGCGTCGGGTGGCAAAGGATGGGCCATAACTTGCATGGAGAGGAAACTGTGATGTTGCGATGCGATCTGGCTTTCTATGGTCTGCGGAGTGTTAAGGAAGTCGACAAGGGGTTTGTTGTGGTCGGAAGGAGTAAGTAAGTGGATCTGGAAGGCATTTGAGGCTTCGGAAGGGGTCCGATCACCTCAAAGGGAGTTTATACTCTGGAAGGAGTCCATTGTATTTGGAAGATGGTTTGAAGGGGCGGCACGAGGGTTCTTGCTGAGTTTCAGGTAAACTGAGCACTTCTTGGGGGTACTTATGGTTATTTTTCAACCAGGGGGAGGGATATTTATATATGGGGATTATTTACATAGTTTTAATAGGGGGATGGGAAAATATAGGGAGCTAAATAATAATGTTAGTGGTTAATATGGGGATGGTAAGAAAGCGCTAAGTTTAGGAGACCTTACGCTGTTACAAGGGGATAGAACCATTCTTCAGAAAGAGTATGGAACAATTTTGAGTAAAGCAGATCTTTACCCAAGCAAATGCTATGAAAATGATGAAACTTAAGAGGTATCTAGTAGATATTGACCTCTTTTGGGGAAGTTAGTTAATGATTGGGGGGAAAATGGAGAAAAGGAGTTAGTTACGCCTGTTTTTGAGCTCTTCGCATAGAACTGCCTGCTGATTGTGTCCTGAGTAAAGATGACGCCTGGAAATCTGGAACTGATCAGCAATTAGGATTTAGCAACCCCAAAACTACCTACCCAGCCTACTTGCCTAACATTTTTTCTTCTTTAGATTTCGGTGCACTTGGACTTGCAAACCCATCATTCCATTTTTTCTTTTCATGCTTTCCTGTCTACAGACTACCCTTATTTCATCCGAGGGCCCAGATTAAACTGTTGGGCTCCTTTGATTCTCTACCTATCTAAGAATCTGCCAAGATTAAGCTGTTTGGACAGATTTACATTCTCTATATTCTAAAACAAGAAATTTAAACCTAAGGAGACCAAGATTAAGCTGTTTGGACCTCCCTTTACTGAAATGGCGATACCGGGATAACTTCTCAAAATTTTGGATGGCAATTAATGACTCTGATAGCCTTCCCTTGGAGACTGTTAAGCAAATATGGAGCATTGTAGATGCAAAGTATGACATATTTGGCCTGTAAAAATGTCAATCATGAAATATGAGTAACCTGCTGCAGCAGGAGGCTAACAATGGTTCCACTTGGGGATGGTTTCTCCTTGTGAGAAGCCAAGAACAGCAGGTCAGAATGCCTTAGTCTTTAGTTGTTGCTGTTTTGTGCAAAACCGTCTTCTTCATGACTGTTGGATTGATTTGAACTTTTAGACCTGGTAACAGCTCATTTCTTTCGCTTGTGCTGTTGTTAAACTGTAAAGTGCTGCTTGCTTTCTTCTACGTGCTCCAACATTATAGATTCTTACAAAAATCAAAATACTGATATATACAACTATGTACAAATCAACCACCATCTTCTCTTTCAAGCGAGAGGGTCCTTGTAGTGCTTTACCATTCGGCCATTGATCGGGCCTTCTTCAGCTGTGCTGCCATCTAGAGATTTGAGAAAATAGGTGTTATTGCCTTGCACAACACTGATAATGTATGGACCTTTCCATAGAAAATCGAATTTTGCATGTTTTCCCTTGTCTTCCCTTCGTGAATCCCATCTTAGAACTTTGCTGCCTACCCAGAAATCCTCTTCTTTGGTCTTATTATCAAACATTTTCTTGAGTTTTTCCTACAGTATCTGAGCTCTGTTGAAGACTTGTTCTCTGGTTTGCTGAAGGTGAATGGTTTGATTAACTCTTCTCTGCATGTCATTCGGTTGAGCCTGAATTTCTTGCAACAATTTGATAGTAGGTATGCCCAGAGATGAAGGAAACTTGGCTTCCATGCCATATACAAGTTCATAAGGGCTCATCCGGATGGATTTTTTGGTGGAAAGTCTATCTGCCCACAGAGCATTTGTGAGCTTTTTGTGCCAGTTCTTTTTGTTTTCTTCCAGCAGCTTCTTTATGATATTGATGAGGCTTTTGTTGGACGATTCGGCCAAGCCATTACCTTGAGGGTAATAAGTTGTGGAGTGGCCTAAGGTAATGTGGTATTTATGGCAAAAGTTGATGATTTTTTTGGATTTGAAAGTCGTGGCGTTGTCAATGATAATTTTCTCAGGGCAGCCGAATCTGGAAAGGATATTGCTCTCAAGGAATTGGATAATGGTGGAGTCATTGGCTTGCCTACACGGGATGGCTTCGCTCGATTTGGTGAAATAATTGGTGGTCGTTAAAATCCACTTGTGTTGGCCTGAGGAAGAGGGATGGATTTCTCCAATGAAGTCAAGACCCCATTGTTGAAAAGGTTTCTCAGTTGAAATGGGCTTAAGGGGCAAGGGCAGTAGCTTTCTTTTCCCTTCAAAGATTTGGCATTTGTGGCATGAGACAGCAAACTTCTTTACATCTGCAAATAAAGAGGGCCAGTAATAACCAGCCTGTAGGATCTTGTCAGCCGTGGATTTCCAACATAAGTGTCCTCCAGAGTCCCCTGCATGAAATTCTTTCATGATGGTGTTAGTTTCATCTATAGTCAAACATTTAAGCAAAATGCCTTCATGATTTTTCCAAAATAAAGTACCATCTATGACACAAAAGTTTGATGATTTCATCCTTAGAAATATTTTCTTGGTTCTGGACAATCCTGGGGGAGCACAGAGGTTTAATAATACAAAGCACATATTAGCGTACCAAGGGGATTGCATGAAGGTTTCACTGATCTGTGGAGTCGCCAGCTCCGGTTCGTCGTCCAGTTGATTAATGTCTAATGCTTGGAAGTTTGTTTCGGACATCAGCTTGGCTAATCCTTATCCTTTTATGAGCTTGTCAAGGATGCTAGCAATCCACTTGCCTCTTTTGCCTTCCAGTCCCTCTTGAGTTAGTATATCCTTTACAACAGCATTAGGGACATAAGCAATCACATGGGAGTATAGGATGTAAATTCTAAAATCTTTGATGGCTTTGACCAGGGTGTAGGCTTGCTTCTCCATAATCTGAAATTTCAAGGATGCGTCTCTCAAAGCTCGGCTGAAGAAAGCAATTAGCTTCTCGTTGCCCTGATCATCTTTCTGTAGAAGGACAACAACTATAGTGTGTTGAAATGCGAAGGAAAAAATGATAAAATCTCTGTCAAATTGAGGACTGGTAAGGACAGTTGTTTGAGTTAGGGCGGTTTTTATACTCTCGAAAGCCTACTTGGCTTCAAGAGACCATCTTATCTTGGCATCCTTTTTCAGCATGTTGCTCAATAGTCTTACTAGCTCAGCTAGATTTGGGATAAATCTCCTCAGGAAGTTGATCTTTCTGAGGAATGCTTGCAATTCTTTTATGTTTCTTGGGTAAGGGATTTGGAGGATAGCTTGAATTCTTTCCGGGTCAATTCTGATCCCATCTTTTGATATTATACGCCCTAAAAGCTTGCCTTCCTCCAGGGCAAACAGGGACTTCTTAGGGTTCAAGGAAATGCCGTATTTCCTACATGTCATGAAAATTTGCCTTAAGTGCTTAAGGTGCTCTTGATCAGATTTAGAAAATGGGGTCAGGTCATCCAGGTAAACTACGAGGAAATCATGTATCTCCTTAGCAAACGCAATATCCATTGCCCTTTGAAAGGTAGCACTGGCGTTTTTTAGCCCAAAAGGCATTTTAACATACTTGAATGTTCCCCAGGGTGTGGTAAAAGATGTTTTGTCCTGGTCATCTGGGTGAACAAGGATTTGGTTAAATCCTGAAAATCCATCTAGTAAAGAAATTCTAGAGGAACCCACTACTCTTTGCAAGATATGATCCATTTTGGGCAACGGGTAGTGGTCTTTTAGAGAGACCTAGTTTAAATTTCTCAAGTCTACACATAGTCTTATCTCTCCTGTTTTCTTTATGGTGGGAACTAAGTTAGACACCCATTCAGAGAATCTAATGGGAGCAATGATACCTGCTTCAAACATTCTCCTTATTTCGTTTTCAATCAAATGAAGAAGCATGGGGTTGATTCTTCTCAGTTTTTGTTTGAACAATTTTTGATTTGGTTTTAGGGGAATGGTATGTTGGATTACTGAAGTTTCATAGGACTTCAAGTCCTCATAACTCCAGGCAAATACATCTTGGAATTCTTTGAACAAATCCACATATTTCGGTTTTTGGTCAGGAGGCAGATTTTTGGATAATTTAATCATTCTGGGGTGTTCTGCTGTTCCCATATTGTGTTCTTCTATGGCAGCATTCAAAGGTTCCATCTTTGTTTTTTTGGCCACATCGTTGTCATCAAACATGTCTTCCAATGGAGTAAGGCCGGCAGGCAGAACATTACCTTTCAGATCAATAAACTCATCCTTTATCTTGGTTGTTTTCTGTGAACAAATTTGTTTCAGCTGCCCTATGTTTCTAGTGTCGAAAACAGTTGGGCTTAGGATTTGTTTAGCTGTTGCAGCTATTAGAGTCAGGTGTTTTTCCTCTGCTAACTGTTGTGATTCGGCTATCGCATCCATGTCAATTTTTGTGTTGGAGAATTCATCCTCCAGAGTCAAAAAATTGTTAATCTGGGCATCATCTTGGAATACCTGCCAATACTTGACATTGTTAGGGACCGAAGGTCTGTGTTTTATTTCAGCAGTGAAATGGTGATTTGGTTCAAAGGGAAGCTTACATGTGCTAGCGAAGGTGGCTAGGCTATGGGCATGAATATTATGGTCTCGTGCAATTTTGGCCAGCTCAAATTCACTGAAGGCACTGAGCAATTCGCTGGCAGCAGCTTTGTAAGCTCTCATTCTGCTATCATTAGTGACAAAGTTACCCTTTATATGTTGTATGATCAAGTCCGAATCACCTAGGATGGAGATGGTAGTAGCTCCTAGGGTTTTGAGCAACTTGAGACCTACGAGAAGAGCTTCATACTCCGCCATATTGTTTGTACATCTGAAATTGAGTCTATAGGCATGGCCTTGTGCGCGATTCTCGTGAGTATTGTAAATCCACACTCTAGCCCCTACTCCTAACTTGGTAACTGAACCATCAAACTCCAAATACCATGTGGCTTCTCGTTCGAGGTTTGTATTGAGAGTTTCAGTTGTATGGGGAACGGGTGGACTGGTAATTTCTGTTTCGGGTTTTTCTTCTTGCTGCTTGTTAGTTGGCTTAGCTGTTGAGACAATTTCATGGTGTTGGAAATAATACTGAGAGGGGGGGTGAATCAGTATTATCTAGTCCTTTTGCAAAATGTTCCTTATTTATACTTTGAATTATTTTTGCATATCAGTACCATAAAATAATGAGCATGAACAAGAAAAACAAACATTCACATCAAAGAACACCAGATATAAGATGGAAACCCAATGTGGGTGAAAACCACCTGCTGCAATATGTCTCTATCTTCTTTCAAATTAGAAACTCCTTTTACAATGGTCTTGTACTGGTGCAGTCCTTTGTACGCAGGCTACAACCTACAGAGAGCTACAACTCTCTCTCGTTTTCCAGTCTCTCCTGGAAGGGAGCTACAACCCCCTACTTCTTTTCTTACAAAGACCACTTTTCATAAACATCAAATGATCATCAAGTACATGTAGATTTCATAGTCAACTGCACTAACTAGATCAACAAAACAGAACTAAACCCAGAACACCTTATCAACAGAAAAATTCAGTCCACAGAAAGTCATGAGATAGATACGCAATTTTCCTTTCTCTGGCCTGCGTCGCTACGCACTTCACCTTTTGCTTCCTTGTGTATACCCGCAAAGTTTCTTCTGCTGTGCCGCGTGCCCATGCACTGCTTCTTCTACCGCACTGCGTACAGCACACACCCAGATACACTATCGCGTCGCGTACTACCACTGTAGTCACGCACTCAGAAAGACTATCGTGCCACGTACTTTTACTGTGCGTACGCACCTGAACCAATGTTGCGCTGCGCACCCATGCAACCCTTCTTCTTCTGCTTCGGCGTACCCACGTAGTCACCCTTCTTCTGCTCTGCGTACCCACGCAGTTACCCTTCTTCTGCTCTGCGTACCTACGCAGTTACCCTTCTTCTGCTCTGCGTACCTACGTAGTTACCCTTCTTCTGCTCTGCGTACCCATGCAGTTCGTCTATTTTTGCTCTGCGTACCCACGCAGAGGCACCGTTAAACACCTGCATACTTCTGATTAGGGCCGAGTTTGCAGATCTCAAGTGTGCTACAGTCAGTCGAATGCCCAGATCTGATCATGTGCTCGAGAGATCACCCTTCACAGATTCGCTTTCCACTTCACTTTCATATATATCAAGCTTTTGAACCAATAACCCAATATTTCAGATCTTAAGATATTCAATTTGCAAAAGATGCTTAGCCAAGGGATCTCCTTTTCTTTATATAGGCAAGCTCCTCCTAAAATCATGGATCATTACCATGAGCCAAAACCATAATAACACAAATACCGTCAGCTAAATACCAAAGATTAAACATAAGAAACCCCACGTGTGCTTTTCTCTTCCTTGAAGTGAGTGCACTGGGGGTACGCACCTCCTTAACGGCTGACCTGCGTGTCTAGCCGTGGTCCCTTCACGGTGTACCTGCGGGTACGCTTCTTCTGAACTGTTCTCCTACATACTTCTTAATTTTCAACATATTGAGAGCCTTTCCATGGGTGTTGCCATCAAGTATAACATCTGTAACATATAGCCATACCAGAAACATAATGCCAATAGATTAGGGAGTTCATCCCTATTGGACTACGTCTCTGGGTCCGCTTTCAAGATGGGTGTTCATTTTATTAAGAATTGATCCAAGGAAGTATTTAAATAGAAAAACACTAGACTAAACATGCATGCAGGCACCTCTGATACCTATCAACAGAAAGGTATCTCTCCTAGCTTTCCAACGCCTGCCTCAGTTCCCAATTCCACCTCCAGATGACCAAGATACACTAAAAAGAAGAACTGTCACTCTCACTCAGAATCTGAATACCAAGTCTCCAACATCTCTAGTGTGTTCTCCATGAACTAAAAGATGAATTTATAGTGCTGCAGGTGCATATTTTATCTCTCATGGCCAAACATAGCACGAATGGCTATGCATTTAAGGCTTAAGAGGTCACGGTCCTATTACATGAAGATACCTTGTGAGAGATTAGATGGTGGTTCAATTATGAATATCACAAAACATAACTTAAAACCCATTTTAGACTTTAGAATATCAATATTCCACTAGCTATCTAGAAAATGGCACAGAGAGCTGACTGTTTGCCATGTGACTGGTTGGATTGTAGGCGGTCGATACCAAGACTGCCACCTAGATGGGTAAGTGTCGATGGTTCTGTCAACCGTTCCATGTGACAACCCATAATTACCGATGGTTACAGCTCCAACTGGTAGCTTATCCTTATTGCGTGGCTCCCATTGGTGGTAACATTAACCTGTCTCCATTCACATGTTATCTTCGATGGTTGCTTCCGCGCAGTTAACTTTCGAGGTTAGTTGTATATAACATTTGATTTGTATTACATTGTTTTATATTATTTTATAATATGATCTGAAAGTGGGTTGTCACTGAGGTTTTGCATTAGATGTAAGTTTTAAACCATGTCTTAACCCATTACATTGTGATAGGTCCTTAGGAATTTAGGATTTAGATCTTTAGCACTTAGGCTTAGGTTTTAACCTTAGCTTAGGGTTAAGTTAGGACTTTAGTTCATGAACCCCATTACATACAATTTTTCCAAAATATCAAACTCAAGCCACCTCATTAACCATGATGACTTTCTACGCCATGAACACCGATCACATTCAAAATGAAGAAGACTCTTCTTTGAACAACATTGGAGAAAATGAAGATGCAATGACCTCCTTGTCGAACTGAATTGACATAAGATCCTCCTGGATCAGTTAAGGTAGACCCTAGCAAAATTAAAGCCATTAAATAATGGAAAATCCCCACATCCATAGAGAATCTCCAAGGATTTATCGGGTTGACAGGGTATTATCACAAGTTTGTTAAGAATTATGGGAGAATAGTAGAGCCTCTAACAATATTATTGAAGAAAGATGCATTTTCATGGACTCCAGAAGCAACGAAGGCCTTTGAACATCTTAAAGAGGCAATGTATGAAGCACCGGTCTTAGCTATGCTAGACTTCACAAAAACCTTTATTGTGGAATGTGATGCCTCACGAAATGGAATTGGTGTTATTTTAATGCAAGAAGAAAGACCCATTTCTTTCTAAATTCATCCAATCAAGGAAATTATTTACACAAAGCTATTTATGAGAAGGAAATGTTGGCAATACTACATGCACTTAAGAAGTGGTGACCCTACCTAATGGGAAGATGCTTCAAGGTAAAACGGATCATGATAGTCTTAAATACTTTTTAGACAAAGGTTATCTTCATAAAAGTAGCAAAAATGGGCCACAAAGATGTTGGGTTATGACTTTGAAATCATCTATAGAAAAGGGAAGCAAAATGTTGTGGCAGACACATTCGCAATAAAGGATGAGGTTGTGGAAGCATTGGTTTGCACCATTTCTTTTATCCAACCAGATTGAATAAATGAAGCAAGGGATGAATGGAAGAATGACGAAGAAGTGTGGGCACTCATTCAAAAGTTACAACAAGGTCCTAGTACATCTAATACATTTAGCTGAAGAAATAATTCATTATGGTACAAAGATCGCTTATACCTATGTAATAATTCCTAACTCAAACAAAAGATTCTTATGGAATTGCACACCTTTCCCTTAGGAGGCCACTCAGGATTTTTAAAAACTTACCAAAGGGTTAAGAAGGATTTTTTTGGGATGGCCTTAAATCTGATATTCGAAATTTTGTGGCGGAATGTTTGGTTGGCCAACAAAATAAAGTTGAAACAATTAATACCTTAGGTCGATTACAACCTTTACCAATTCCAAGCCAATGTTGGGAGGAGGTTTCAATGGATTTTATCACAGGTTTACCCAAGTCTGAAGGAATAAGTGTCATCATGGTGGTAGTTGACAAACTTACCAAGTATGCACACTTTTTTGCATTATCTCATCCATTTAAAGCTAGTACAAATGCCACTACATTTATCGAAACAATTCAAAAGCTACATTGAAACCCAAAGATTATTGTAAGTGACAGAGATCCCATTTTCACTAGAATTTTTTAGACATAATTATTTTCTTGTCTTGGTACTTAGTGAGCTCATAGCTCAACTTATCATTCTCAATTTGATGGGAAAATTGAGATAGTAAACAAATGTTTGGAAGGATATCTTCGTTGCTTTGTATTTGATAAACAGACCTAATGGGTCAAATGGTTGCCTCTGGCTAAATGGTGGTATAACACTTCCTTCCATACTACAGCAAAAATGACCCCATTTATGGCACTTTATGGATATCATCCACTAATTCGGATTTAAATAGGAACACAACAAATTACAGAAATAATCATCAATACAAATATGCAGCAGAAATAATACTTCATTTCATTAATGTAAAATACTAAAATATGCTTACAAACAGAAATGGAAATAAACCAGCTAAGGCGCTGGTAGCTTATCTTTGAGAAGAGATGTGGTGGCTACATGCCTTTGAACTCCGTTACAATGAGGCTTGAAGGCCTATTTATTATTGAGAAACAATGGAAAACCCTAAACATCCAAAAACCTAACCCTAGAAGATGAAACACCAAACTGTCGGCCCCGTTTGGGTAAATTGGTACATCAATTTCCCGGGGTCATAACTTTGGCATACGATCTTCGTTTGACGTGCACAATATCTTGTTAGAAAGATTTATCTGAGAAATACCTTTAGGAAAAGAAACATTGGGCCAAGGACCCGTGTTGCTCCTAGATTTCCCCAAAAATATCATTTAGGGCCTCAAAATGGCTCCAGAAGTTCAGGACCCGAAAAAACGCTAAAAATAGTAAATTGTGCTACAATTAAGGAAACTGAAAAATAAAAGAGACAGTTGTGGGGGTCCAAGTGGGATAGGTGGGTGGCCACCAACATCCACCTGGGCCATTCCTCCCCCCCTTAGGAAGCAGTGGTCCCCATTGCGTTGAGTTCCTCCATCTGCTGAACTTGGTCCTTGGTGAGTTGTTCTATAATCTCTGATGTGTCCATTAATGGTGGGAAGCATGGTAGAGGGCGGTCCATATTGAACACTCGGTGAAAGCGAAGGAATGGGGGAATGTTGTGCTCCAAAGCATTATTCCCCACAACCTTGGTATTGGTGTAAGGACCATGTCGCTTCTTGTATTTGTCATTTTTTCAGAATGGAGGGCTGATATATCGCACTGTTGGGTAGATGTGCTCTGGGAGTCAGATTGAATGAATGCTTGACCTATTAATGCAACGGTACCCCTGTGGGTGAGGAGAATATGTTCTTGTGTTCTGTCATGGCCGTATCCCTTTGTTACTGTTCTTGCGTGGAGGAACCCTTCGCGGGGGTCATGGATGTGGAAACAATCTTCCCCTTACTTTGGGAGCAAACAAGATAGAAAATGAATTTCCTAGTCTAGGAGATGAGCTTGCTGCCTTTCTTAGCAGTGATCAAAGAGGTGGTGGTAGGTGGGGCTACCTCAGGTATCCTGTATAATGAATTACAAAAAGAAATAATGAGAGCATGAGGCCTTGACTCATACATAGCAGGTCACCTCGACAAGTATGGTTGGTGTAATAATACATCACAAACATCCAGAGGTACAACATCACACAATACCTCATCTGCAAAGGACTTGATGCTGTAGGGAAGGTGGCACTATTGGCAAACTTGGAGATCTCATCCTTGGTGAAGCCACCCGATACTATACGACTATGTGTTTGGTGTAGTTGGTAGGCCGAACCGCTTCGTGACCTCTGCTAAAATGAGGTTCTTTTGGCTCCCACTGTCAACAATGAATGTAGCAGCGAACCCTTCACCCACATTTGTGAGTGGAAAAGT
The DNA here is from genome assembly GCA_000404065.3 of Pinus taeda. Lineage (NCBI taxonomy): Eukaryota > Viridiplantae > Streptophyta > Pinopsida > Pinales > Pinaceae > Pinus > Pinus taeda. The sequence continues at coordinate 110,191 of APFE030625805.1, read as the reverse complement.
CGCTCCCCCTCCTCTAGATCGTCGGGCTTATTCTTCTGGATCTTGGAGGTGGCAAAAGTGGCACTGGGCTCTGCATCAATGATCTACTACCCTTTTCCATCCCCCTTGTCGGGTTCTAACTCAGGGTCAGAACATGCATCTGATTCTGAAGCCTTCAACTAGGCCACCAACGACTACTTGGTCTGACACTCACTTGTGTTTTGAGTGGGGCTCTTATGGAACTCACACCACTTTCTTGTGTCCTTCTTTGACTTCGTGGTGTTTTCTTTTCTTGTGGCTTCGACAAGTTGTCTTGGGTCACCCCGCCTTGGCTTTGTCCTTTGGTCTTCAGATTTGCAGATCCAAAGTCTCGCTTCTTCTGTTTAAACTTCCGCTCGATTTTGACAATGTATTGGTACATCGTGCTGAGTGAGGAGATGTTCAAGAAGTCCATCTCTTCCTAGATGTATCTATGTAGGAAGCCGCAATATTTGAGTACCAAATACAGCTCAAAATCCTTGATACCCAATTGTGTGCAAAGGGTATGAAAAATTTTTGTGAACTCTAGCACATCTTGGTCCCTTCCCTATCGTAGCATGGGTAGTACTGCTCCTTGACATCATCCCGGAATGAATTCCAAGTGGGTGCGTTTTGGCCGGATAAATCGTTCTTGTGGACAAGACCGATCTCCCTAGTATCAACTGATATCTAGCAAGAAGCAGGACAAGTAAATCTACCTTTCTCTAAAAATATTGCGATTCATTAATAAAAACTAAGAGGTGTTTTAGACCCTACCTTAAGTCCAACGCTAGTTTGTGGTAGCCTTGCTCCAACAGCTTCAAAGAGTTTCCCTTTAATAACCTGCAATCACAAACAAGCACACATCAAAGGACACCTGCATAGCTAATATAATAAGTCATGTTCATCATAGTGATCAAGGAGTCTATGAAATAATCCATAAGACACAACTTATTGAGAAAAATAAACTTGATTGTATTAACTTTGAAATAGAAGAACTTTACAACCTTGGTGCCTTGATGTTGTACAAGCTCTTCCCAGGGTCCAAACAGGAATCTCCTCTATTTTGACAAGCATCACTCTCCTCCAAATGAGATCAAAAGGTATGTAATCTCTCATCTCAAAATCTCAATTAGGAAGACTAAGTTCCAGAAGCATTTACCCTCAAAAATATTCAGCTTTCAATCTCCCAAGTAACCAACCCAAAGCTTCATTTTATAGTGCAAAGGAAGGAGGTTGCATGTCCACCATTGAAGGGATAGAGTCCTCCTCAAGGGGATAAGCTCCGCACATCAAGGGGTTAGCTCCTTAAGGAATGGGATGCATGAAACCTTAAGGAACAAACTTGCCAGCGCAAGATTCCCTCTAGAAGCTTCCAGAAATGACTCAAAGTGAGTTTTTAAGAATGTACTTCCACCTTTTTAACTTTTACAGGGTTCACACCCATCAACACAGAGACAGCGCGGTTAGGTGTGCAGGGGACATGACCAATGGGTGTGGTACCGTAGGTAATGCTAAGAGAATGTGTGAAACCAGAGTTTTAGAGATTTTTAAGGACTTTCTCTTAATTTCAAAGCTTGATATGAAGAATTGAGGTTTAAGACTTGCAAAGGAGGTAAGTATGAGTGGTGATAGACTCATATTGATTGCAGAAAGTCAAAGTGACAATTTTTGTGCAACAGATTTCCCCCTGAAGTGCAAAGTCTGTAATAGATGAGGATGGTTTTATCATCTATGAAGAGTGAAGTACTTTATCATTTCAAGGACCTTCCTGTGGATACCTCGGTCGGAACCTGTAAAAACATTCAATGCACATATTATATATATAATATATATATATTATATATATATATATATATATATATATATATATATATATATATATATATATAGTATGATATGTATGTATGTATATATATATGAACATATCATCGTTGAGGTAGGCATTCCCATACTTAAATCAAAACTGACTAGAAACTATCTAAACTGCTCTGATACAGGAATGATTTCGTAATACATCACAAGTATAGACATATGTAGACACAGTATGGGCGCAACCATCTGTTTATGAATAGTCCACTGTATAATGAATAACAAAATTCCTCGCACCCTGGATGGTGGAAACTAGATCCAGGGTCTTGATTTTTGCTTCCCGAACTAGTACGATTCTATCCATGTGAATGAATGTGTCGAAGTCGAACATGGTAGAAACCACTTGATTACCAATCAATGATGTAAACTATTAACAAGTGTGAGAGGAACCACCAGTAATGTCAATGGCCCTTAAATTACTCAGTAAAATCCATGAAATGTGAATAGATGAGTCAATGTCGAACATGTCACAGAATCCTTTGATCAAAGGTCAATGATGCAACCTGTCGTCAAAGGCGAGAAACCTGCCATTGAGGCATGCAGATTCCAAGGTACTAACAATTTATAGGTCATCTTTCTAGATAATGAGTTGGAGTCAATAGAAAGCGATCCATTGTAGGCAAGCCCACAACACGAAATCATAGATCAAGTTTTGAAGAAATGTACTTGGCAAGGACTAACTCAGGGATGGTCAAGATGGATGATAGATATTTTGCAGATGAATGGTTTATTTGAACTGACCTCTTGAACACATGATGACACAACAGGTGGTTTGGTGACAATTGACCCAAAGCTAATACCTAGAAACTGGCTGAAGACTTTCAATATGGTTTGATTAACTGTTAGGCAAAGGATTTCCCAACCTAGGTGAATAGAAAGTGTCATGTTCAAGAGTGGTTAACTGCTTTTCTAAACACAAATATAACAAATAGGTTCATTTTTTTCTCTTTTCCCCCACCATTTCTGGCAAGTACCTCTTTATTTTTTACAAGCGTGAGGAGGATAACATTTGCTTGATTATAAGCTCATCCTTCGGATGAGTCCAACTTAGTTTAAATTTGAACCCTAAGAAGGAGTGGTCCGTTCCTATTTGAAATTGAACAGGTCCTTTACTGTTAAATTTTAACGAGTCCAGTATAGGAGAAACTCGGCGTTTTTAATTTTTAGGGAGTCAGAAGAAAAAATTAAGAAAAATCTGTAGTTGTCCTTTTTCATAAATTTGTGTCTCCCAAGACCGAAAAAGTATAAAATAATACTTGAGAGAACCACTTGACCATTACGATCAAGGAGTAATTTTCATAATTAGTGTCTTCAATCTTAAAAAGTAAAAAAGCGATAAAAAACACGTTGTTTTATTGCCAATATCGAACTTGAACCAACAAAAGTATGGTAATATTTTTGTGTTTATACGGTCAAAAAAGAGCAGTAAGTTGACGGTCCTTTTAATTCTGTTTTAACGAGTTTAAAAAGAAAAACTCGACAATATTTTCATATTCTACGAGTCAAAAAAGAGCTTAAAGAGGACTCCTATGTTTTTTGTTGAAAATGATTATTTCTTCCTAAAAATCCAATATTATGCACAAATACTCAAAACATTACTCATACCTGTTTAAAATTAGTAAAAATGCATCAAAAGTGACCTTTTTAAAGTGAAAAATAAACAAATTAAAAATTCATTTATTAAAAAAATCTTATAAAAAGGGTTTTTGTAAATACATTTTTACTGTTTGACTTCAGAGTGAAAAGTAAGAGCCTTTGGTAAGAAACTTCCTGTGAAGATTGCGGAAAATTCGACCGTTGGAATCAAGAACCGTCCTCTTCAGGTAATCCACATCATCCCTGTCTTGCATTTCAACCATTTCATTTTCTTTCTAGGGCTTTAAAATTCATTTTTTAGGAAAATTTTGGTTAAAAAATCGCTCGCGGTGGTTGCACAAGTGTACCATTTGTACCCTGCGAACCCCGACTTTTTCGTGCAAAAAGAGAGTCGGGGTCCCGCACCTACTATTAAGGACGAGTGCGAACCTACGCATTGTCCTTAACTTGGCAGGTGCGGACCCCACGAAACTCATTTTGAAACCCCAACTTTTTCATTTCCGCCCAAATGTTTTGAAATTACAATGTTCTAATCCGCCGTTTTTGCAATGCAGATACACAAGATGCTTGTTTGGCGGGAACGAGAACACGAATATGTGGATCAAGTTGCATTACTCCATCCACCTTCAATATAGGCACTGAGAGCATGTGGACTATTGAAATTCTGGGCCATACCCGACATGAGGGCTCAGGTAGACTTTTTATAATGGTTGGTTGACAGGTGGAGCACACAGGACCAGTGTTTCATAATTGGTGGCCACCGGCTCGAAATCAAGCCAGAGGACATTTATTTCCTGACTGGTTTGCCAAAGAGAGGCGAAGGATTATCTCTATTCAGGACTAGGCCAGGTGGCCAGTCTATTGCTAATCTCCGACTAGAGTTTTGCAATGTCCAAACTGCGGAGAAAAGGATAGATGTTAAGACCATCTCCTGTCCTGAACTTAAAGTGATCACATTTACTGTCACCAAAATATGCAGGAGTGCAGCATTGCATCTAGCTACCAGTTCCCAAATGCGCATGGCAGTAGACTGCTTCCGAGGCACCATCTTCAACTGGTGCGATGCCGTGTTGGCGAATGTGAAAGGCCAACTGACTAGGGCAAAGAACGGAAAACTAAAGAACTTTGGCCTAGAGAGGGTACCTATGTTGGTCCCATAGAAACTTTCCGTTGAGGCTGGACTTCCCCGAGATCCTAGGATTATGCGTTGGATTGCAGTCATGGCTCGTCATCCTGAGGAGGGTACAGAGGTTGTACGATTTCCACCTGAGTATTTTCGTTGGTTGGGGAACCAAATTTTCGTGATACAGGAGTTTCCATATGCTGGGATGGATTATCGTGGTGATCTAGACATGGCTCTTCCACCAAGAGAGCAATGGGATGATACAGGTAAAATTATTTTCAACATTTCCTAAATTTTTAAACTAATTGTTTTTTTTTTTTTTTTAATCGTCTAAAACTAATAGTAAAAAGTTTTGAATGCAGATGTGGGTCCACGGCGACTAACTGCTCTCCCACCCTTTAGGAGAAGACATCCTGCTGCCGCGGCACCGGCCCCACAGGACCAATCAGCAGAGACCTTGACCGAATTGGAGCATCATCTAAAGCGCTTGACAGTAGACATCCCAGAGACTAGTATAGATGGTATTTCTCTTAGGCTACAGCGCTATGTGATTGGGGTCCCAGGACCTTTTAGGAGGTTCCTTTGTAGGGTGGCTTGAGCAATAGTTTCTTAACATGATCATCATCAGGGATAGGATGATTGCCTTTGTAGACTTCATATGACATTTATATCTTTTTGTGCTATCATTTTTGCCAATCATAAGGTGTTTTTCAACCTATGATCAAATACAATGTATATTTGACACACTTCTATGCTATGATATATCACTATTGTTGGGTATCTTGTATAACATGTTTATGGAATGTTTTTTTAAATTTACTATCTTGACTATTGCAAATGTATGTTTAACATTTGAGAAGCAACTGCATCTGCTAATGTGTTTAAATATCTTGGAATATGTTGATATTCAATGTAGTCAAATTCACGTTCCAAGAGACAAACTCTCAAAAATAATCTTAATAATACTGAATTTCTAATGGCATAAACCCTGTTAAGCTGTAATACAATGAGTTCAAAATCTAACCTTACAATCAAACTCTGAATCCAAAATGAGATGGATTCAGATAATAACTCAATCACTGCACTATACTCTGCAATGTTATTTGTTGTTTGACCAAGGCTTACCCCATGCATAGATACTAACTCGTCAGAGGGCGAATAGATAACCCAAGTTGCGGAAAAAATATTCTATGTACTACGATAAGCACCATCAGCAAAACCAATGTATGTTTGAGAAGACGCCGACATCTGCAATATCAAGAGTAAAACCAAGATAAGCAGGAATAATGATAAAACACTCTCTAAACTACGCACAAATTCTAATCTAAAACACACCAACTAGAAAGAAACTATTCTAACAAGAATCTCCACACCAAACTCTAAGCATAATATCTTTTCAAATAAAGCCCATTTCTGGGTCTACCTAAAGAGACGCCGTCAAAATATACTCATTCATAGACCCCTTTGGCTAGCTTCCGCTTAACAACAAAAGGACCATGCCACATGGGTACGAATTTTCCAGCCCCTAGCTTATCTTTGCTTGATCGTATAATAAAACTAGGTCTCCTTCTGAAAAATTACGAGGTGTAACATTTCAATCATACTGAGCTTTTATCCATTTTGCGTGAGTCTCGATTGCTAATGCAGCATCACGTCGATTCTCATCTAATTGAGCTAAGTACAACAAAAAAATTTCCTCTTCGAAAGTGGCTGGGAGTAATTCTATGGCTATTTGCAATGACAAAATTTCGCATTCAATGGGTAACACTGCTTCCAACCCATAAACAAGTTGAAAAGGAGTGAAACCTATTGATGTTTTGACTAAGGTTCGGTACGCCCAAAGCGCTGAAAATAACATGTTATGCCAATTTGACTGATGAATACCAATGATTCATCAGATCATGGTGACTAGAACTTTGTTGATTGTTTCAACCAGACCATTAGCTTGTGGGTAATATGGAGTAGAGCTATCATGACGCAGGCCAAGCTGATCTGTTAGTTCAGTCATCATGATGTTCCGAAAATGACTTCCATGATCAGTGATAATTTCTTGAGGAACACTGAACCTAGCAATTATATGATTGAAAACTAAAATTGTAGCAGTTTTTCCGTCTGCCGAAAATGTAGGCATTGCCTCGGCCCACTTGGTAAAATAATCTACCGCAAGGATGATATATGCATGCCCCTCGGCCGAGTGAGGGTTACATGTAATAAAATTGATACCCCATTTTGTGAAAGGACCGACGACAATTATAGGGTGGAGAGGAGTAGGTGGAGCATACATCTTTCGATAAAAAAATTGGAAATTGTGGCATTTTTGGACTGCAGTGATACAATATTTAAATAAGGATGGCCAGAAATAACCAGCACACAATATATTTTGGGCTATGGCATACCCATACATATGACCGCCACACGCTCCAGAGTGACAGTCATTCAGAACCTTTTCGGCTTATTCATGAGTTAAACAATGACATAAAACATAATCCACTCCACGATGATAGAGTTTATCTCCAATAATATTGTCCGGTTGGGATTGGAAACGTATTTTCCTTCGCTGAGATCGTGAGATTTCAGGCCAAAAAGATTGGGTTTGGAGATAGACAATTATATCCCCATACCATGGATCAAGAGTACTGATAAGAAACAAGGATTCATCCGCAATGGGTTCTTCCGCCACAGTTTCGGTATCAGTACGCGGGAAATCACACATCAGTTCCGCAAAAACCAAAGACTTCTTTGACTTGGATTTTTCAAATTCTAAGTCAAATTCCCGCAGGATAACTATCCATTTGGAATACTTGCCCCTTAGCAATTGTTTAGTTAAAATATACTTCATAGGGTTATAGTCAGAAATTACTTTGGTTTTGCGTAGTAGAATGTAGTGACGAAATCGCTGGACAACTTGAACAGCTGCCAGGGCCAATTTCTCCACATGCGAGTACTTAAGCTCAGTCGGATTCAGAGTTCAACTAAGATAGTAAATCACATGTTCAGCATTGAATTCATCTTCCTGAACTAAAACCATCCCAATGGTGGAATGAGAAGTGGCGAGGTACAAAAAATAGTCCTATTTATAGTTGGGAGGATGCAATAACAGTGCATGGGTCAACACGTGTTTAAGTGCATCAAAATATTTCTGAGCTATCTCATCCCAAAAGAATGGAGTGTCCTGTTTCAACAACCTGGTAAAACCTTTTGTTATCTCAGCATAGTTAGGAATGAATCGGTGTAGAAAGTTTGTTTTCCCTTGCAAACTTTGGAGTTGGCGAAGAGTCGAAGGCGGAGGTAATTTAACAATGGCTTCAACCTTCGAGGGATCGACACGAATGTTGGCTTTTCAGACAACAAATCCCAGTAAATGACCCATTTCTATACAAAAAACACATTTGTGTGGATTCAGCCTAATTTGATAATGCCTACATCTCATAAATATGGCTCGTAAATGAGTGAGATGATCGACTCTACGTAATGAATGAGCAGGTAAATCGTCGAGATAAGGCTACACAATGCGCTTGATGTCATGAAATGCGTAAGACATAGCCCTTTGAAAAGTTGCTCTGGCATTCTTCAATCCAAAAGGTAATTTGCAATAAGAAAATGTCCCCCATGGACAAATGAAAGCCATTTTAGGTTGATCAGCAGGGAGTATGTTAATTTGATTGAAACCGAAAAAACCATCCATAAAGGAAAATATTTCACTGCTGGCACAATCATCAATAATTTGATCGATATAGGGGGTTAGGTAATTGTCTTTTGGACAAGCTCGATTAATATCCCTATAATCAATACATATTCTTATCATCCCTTGCTTTTTTTTAACAGGAACAATATTCGATACCCAATCTGTTAAAGGAATTGGGTAAATGAAACTTGCTCAAAGTAATTTCTCAACTTCAGCTTTAATAGCAGCAACTTTTCTTAGATGTATCTGACGCAAATGTTTCTGGATGGGTTTAACATCCAGGTGAGTTTTAATTTCATGAACAACAATTGATAGATTGATTCCTGGCATTTCTTCATATGACCAGGCAAACACATCACAGAATTCTTGAAATAGGGCTTTATAAGTTTGGATTTCCTCGTCCATATAGGAAGGACCTATATGAATGTTTTCAATAATTCTGGGTTTCACTGAAATGTCAATAGGAATGGTTCAAGAAATATTTCCCAAATTCAACTCAGAATTAGGATGTTGCAATGGATTTTGTGGTTCCTTGACATAATAAATGGTAAAAATAGATGAGAAATCATTTTCAAAATGATCAAGCTCAGGTAAAAATGAATATCGAAAATGAAGATCTTCCCATGGTAAATCATCAACAGACAAAAGTTTATGAATCTGCTCGTCAATATGAACAAGATCAGAAAATGTGGTTGAATTTGAGGTTGAGATTGAAAGTGATTCCCCATGGACCACATTCATTGGATCAATTTCGGTTGAACTACAGTCAGAAAATGACTGTACCACCTGATATGCAACTTCAAAGGGACTCAAGGGCATGGCATCCCCAAATGAGTCCACCTCAGAATCGGAAGGTACGATCCAAGGATCATAAAAAGCAATAGTGTTCGATGAAATCATGTGAATGGTTGCAAAAGAAGGTGATACGTTAGGAGGAGGAAAAAAAAAGTTTTTGGTAAACCAGAATCTTTAATCAATCCCACTCCGACATCCTTATAAGGGAAAACAGTTTTCACGACATGTTGGATACTCGCAGAAGAGGCTGGGTGGGATGAAAAATAATTTAACTGGTCTATTGTAACGATCTTTCCATTATGAGGGAATTTAATAAGCTGAAAGACTGATGAAACAACAACAGTCATAGCATAAGACCAACTGTGACCCAAAAGAAGGTTGTAATCTAGAGGGGCATCAACCACTTCCACATCTAGATTAATAGTTTTTCCTTCTACCCCTATAGGTGAATCCTGCAAAATGCCAAACAGATGAAACCCTCGGCCATCAAAAGCCTTTAAAATCATCAGGGATTGATTGAGCATAGGAGAACCAAGCGATCTCCAACACTGAATCGACATAATACACGTTGAAGCTCCCTCATCAATCATAGTCAGAAAGAAAGGTCTATTTTTGACTAACACTGGGATCTGGAAAGCCATTTGATGAGGTAAGTGAGGTGTAATATTTTCTAAATTGAATATTATAAGGTTGGAATCTTGAATATCAATAGATCCTATTGTAGACAATAGCAATTTACGCTATCTTGGACATGATTGCAGCACCTCCAAAGCCGACATTGCTGAAGGGGATATAGCTAAATATTCAACAATGTTATAGTTCTGAGCAGCTCTCGCATGTAGATTGATAGCTGAATTCTGAAGTATACCTTTAGTAGGCAGTTTGATTACTAAGTTTGGGTTAGGTTTGTCGATCTGTAGCGGATGGGAACCAGAAGGAGTTGAAGTTGATGGGTTTGAACTAGAAGATTTGGGTTCCTTAGCATCAACATGATTCTTACTTCCATAATCTTGTAATCGTGTCACAATCCTGACATGGGACATCATCATAATTGGTTCTTCTGAGGCATTAGAGGAAGAACCTATCATCTTACTATCTTGACTAGGAAAAGGATCCTTCAAGACAGCAGGCGTTTGAGAACCTTTGACGATTTTGGAAACCTCAGCTCGATTTTGTAAAGTGCTCCTCATCACAAATGAGACAAGGATAGCGAGGTTTACGTTTCTCGTCAGTAGATTCAGTTTTATCTGGTTTCTCTTTTGTGTTTTGTTTATTTTTCTTCTTCCCTTAATTTTTACCGCCGGATTTTGATTTGGTCGTAGAAGACTCTACGACATGAATATCGGCAGGAATTTTAGCGGAAGCTTCTCTTGTCGGGGAATCTAGTAAAGTTATAATAGGAGAAGAATTATTTGCAGATTTCTTCTTACTCTTGGTACTAACTGAACCAATCATACCATCAGCGCCATGAGACCCTGAAGGAGCTGCAGTTATTTGATTTTGTTTGGGAAGATCAGGGATTTTTTCGTGTAAAGTACCCAACTGCGTATAAACAAGGACAAGGTACTGGGCCTGAGCAATTACTTGCTCATCAATAACTATTCCTGCCTTAGCTACATCCTCAGTGATTTTAGGTAATAATGATTTAACAAACCATTCTGCCAAAATTTTATCCGGGATAAAAACTTTAACTAAACTTTGTCAACGTCGCCATTCATGAATATGGTTTGAAATATATGTAGACGTTGATTGTTTTAATGAAGTTAATAATTTCGTGCCATTGTCATATCTAACAGGCAACTGAAAATGAGTTAAGAATGAAGTAGCTAACTAACTAAAATTATAAAAAGAGCTTCGTGGCAACTCAATGTACCACTTAGCCGCGAGACCAATTAGAGTGCATTGAAAAAGCTGTAAGTGAATTGAATCATCTATAATGGAATTTGATGCACACCAGAGGTGATAAGTCATCACATGATTCGATGGATCCTCTTCTAGTTTACCCTCAAACTTCGGGATATCATTGGGCAACTTATTAGGCATTGGCGGCCAGTACGAAAGATAATAAATTGGATCATTCGTAAGGCACGACAAGTCAGGTAAATCCAAAGTTGCGATAAATGGTAACTGACAATTAGGGTCTTGAAAACCTTGGGTCACAAGACCAGCTCCAGGAGGAGGATATCTAGGGTAACTTGGAATTAGATTTTCATTAGGAATATTATATCCTCCCGGAAAACCAGGATTAACTGGACCAAACTGGGGTTGTTGAGATTGAGGTTGTTGATATGTATACCTAGGGTACGGTTGATACTGATAAATTGGGCTTTTCATAGCGGGACCGTATTGATACTGTCCCTGATATGGTTGATAATTAAATTGTGGTTGACTTGTGACAACCATACTTAGACCAAGTTATCCTACAGGCATCTGAACTGAAGTCTGAATTATAGGTCCAAATTTGGGTAAAGAGGTCTAAGGAGTCGATACAGGAACAATAGAAACCAGAGCTGTCGATACTCCAGAAGTAGGTGGGGTAGATTGAACAGAAGCTACAGTAGTTGTAGTAGTTGTTTGAGGTGGAGTTCGAGGTGAACTAGGCCCAGGCTGATGAACTAAACCAGGTGCATAAGTTTGAATAGTAGGCTGGACAGGTTGCTAGGTTGAACCAAAAACCAAAGGTTGTCTAGGTTGATATGACAACTGCACATTGGGTTGCAAAATCTGTTGAGTTTGAGATGGATCCCACACCATATTCATTCTAGGGTAAGGACCCATAACAGGTTGAGCATATGGAGGACCATAACCAGGTTGATTGTAGGACTGATAATTGAAAGGTACATTTCCAGCTCCTTGAACAAATGGTTGACCAGAAGGCAGTTGGAAACCTTGAAATGGGTATTTATCTTGAGGTTGATAACCTTGAGGCACGTACTGAAACTGGGTTTGACCTTGAGGTATATATTGACACTGGGCTTGACCTTGAGGCATATACTGAGTCTGAGGTTGACCTTGAGGCATATATTGAGTCTGGGGTTGACCCTAAGGCATGTACTATCCCAAAGGTATGTACTGTCCTTGGGGTTGCCCCCCAGGTGGTATTTGATTACCTTGAGGTTGCCCCCCAGGCGGTAATTAACTACCTTGAGGTTGCCCCCTAGGCGGTATCTGACTACCTTGAGGTTGCCCCCCAGGTGGTATCTGACTACCTTGAGGTTCCAGATTTGGAATAGCACCAGACATCATAAGAATTTCTTCTACACTCAACAGCGGAGTTCCATTATGACCAATTGATACCCCATTTTCGATGGGTTGAGGAGACGCTCCTGAAAAAGTACCAGAAACTGACTGATACCCGGAAGGAACAAAAGGACCGCCATATAAAAATGTTCTGGATTTTGGGAAAACATGGATGACCGTTTTGACATATTCAAAGGAGGATAATAACCTCTAGGCGTAGGATAAAAAGAAATACGAGGTGGTGAATAACCAAGACCCGGATTTTCTAAAAAGTTCGTAAATGATATGTACCAAGCATCACTTCGAAAAGGATTGTAAAAGATTGATTCACGCTCCCTAAGTTCTAAAGTTGGTTGATTTTCACGGAGAGATATATTTTCATCCAGACTAACAAGTTCTTCAATAGAAATGAGTCCAAAAGGAAGATTTTTGGTAATGAAACTTCCTACCCTGGGTGAACCAGGACCACTAGAAACTGGAGAAGCAAATCCTGAGGATGGAGTAGTAGCAGGTTCAGTTTCAAATTTAGAAATTCCAGGTTCCTCAACTAATTCACTAGTAGAAGAAAAACTACCAGTAACTTCAGAAAATGAAATTGGTTTAGAAATATACTCTATTGCTGGAACTTGATAATCAAGGTGAATAATTAAAGATGATTCTCCGGCCTCTGGTGACCCAAATCTACTTTCACTAGGTGTGACAAGAGCTCTTAGCCCTTCAATCTGACTTGGTGTATATTCGGGAGGCTGCCCCCGAAGTCTACGGGATTGTCTCGGTAATTCAGCCATGATTAATTAATTAATTACTTCACACGAAAACAAAGAAAATCTCAATAAAACCGCCTAAAGTCTCTAAATAACCAAACAATTGAATCACACACTTAACAATCTAAGAGGTCAGACCACACACAAACAGTAACTTTCCGTACTGAAAACACTAGTTGGTGATGAAATCCAACATCGCAGAATTCAATACAGAAATGGCGGTTGGAACAGTTACCTCGACAACCTGCTTAATGAAAAAGATTGGCACAAGTTTCTTCACAAAACCATCTCGAGTGAAGATAACTCCCCAAAGAGTCCAAGTGAGTCTAGTCAATGTCTACTTCAGGTACAGTGGGATCTTCCCTCCACCATCACCTTAGGAAAGAATCCTATAGATTATGGCCACTAAGGTTACCAACAGAAACAAATATACCTGGGGGAACAGGCTACGATCCGATACACACGCAAGAGTAGAGTAACAAAGCTCAATCCCCTCAAAGGCTTCTTGACATAATCCAAGGTTTACCAACAAGTGACCCCAGGCTCCTCAACAATGGTCAATCTGAGGTTTACCATTTTTAATATGTGTATATCTGCTATCGTTCCCAATGAGGAAGGATTGATTACCTCACTGGTTCAGATATGATCTCATGCTTGACTCCTTTAGGAGGATCTTCCCAGAGCATACATGCAACAATTGGAATTTTTCCTACCGCAAGATTGACTAGTTTGTTTTACTGTCTTGGAGAGTTAACTAAAACCTATTCCAGGACACTAGCCTAAGCTATGTTGGTGATAAGAGCCCTAGAAATAAAAAGATTGCTAGATGAATTTTAATTAATCGTTATTTTCATTGGTTGTTTCTTAAGTCAAAAGGTATGGAGATGAAACTTTGTGGTGTGAAGACTCGACTCCAAAAAAAACTAAAAAATGCACCTAAGATGATAAACAATTCTTTTCCTTTTCAATGAATCTCTAGTTAAAGGAAGAATTGAGAATGCAATTTCTTGAAAAACAAAACTTTCCTTCAACATATAAACGAAAAGAAAACTTTTTGTATTTTTCAATACACTCAAAACGAAGCTACTAATTATGATCACAAAATAAATCCCTTTTCGTTTCAACACTCAAAACTACAGAAAACAATTCTTTCAAAAGAGAAACTAAAATTTCTAGAAAACACACTCAAAACTATGAAAATTCTAATCTTGAGATCTAAACTTCTAAAAACTAATGAAATAAAAGCTTCAAATGTTTTTGAGGATGTTTTTACTTAGTTATTCAGCAAACTAAGGATTAATTCGTTTAGAAAAACAAATCAATCAAAAACACCCAACTATGTTTTCTTTATAAAAATGAAATTCACAACTTATGACCAAGTTCATTCAAATATTTGCAAAGAGAAACAAAATCTATTTCTCACCAAAGGAAGATCTCACAAACCAGCCAGACTTATCAAGAAGACAAAAAATTCTAGGGTAATGTAAGGTTTCTTAGGCTTCTAAGCTTTAAGTGAATACCAATCCAAACATGCAAAAACTTCTAGAAATTCATCCAAAACACAACACCAATGGAACTTACTTACGAGAGGGTTTTGACAGGATATATGTAGATCTAGGTAGAGATTAAAAGTAATAAAAAGAACCTAAACTAAATTAGAGGAAAATATTTAAGGCTTTTCAAAAATTTTGACAGGGTCCTCAGGCCTCTGGTAAAAGAAGATGTGGTACCGCTCTATGCAGTAAAGTAATAGTGCGGAGAGGTTGGCACTGTAACTCAAACAGAACGTGCGGTCCTCGTAAAAATTTATAAAAAACAAAAAAACCAATCTAGGATCTAAAAACTACCCAATCCCACACACATCAAGCAAAAGCCAGAAACAAAAAATCAAGTTTCTCAAGTCAAAGGCAAAGGAAAATTAAAATGTTCAAATCCTGTCCCTAGCGGAGTCACCAATTTATTGTCTGGATAAATCGTTCTTGCGGGTAAGACCAATCTCTCTAGTATCAACTGATATCTAGCAACAAGTAGGACAAGCAAATCTACCTTTCTCTAAACATATTGCGTTTCATTAATAAAAACAAAGAGGTGTTTTAGACTCTACCTTAAGTCCAACGCTAGTTTGTGCCAGCCTTGCTCCAACAGCTTCAAAGAGTTTCCCTTTAATAACTTGCAATCACAAACAAGCACACATCAAAGGACACCGGCATAGCTAATATAATAAATCATGTTCATCATAGTGATCAAGGAGTCTATGAAATAAACCGTAAGACACAACTTATTGAGAAAAATAAACTTGATTGTATTAACTTTGAAATAGAGGAACTTTACAACCTTGGTGCCTTGATGCTATACAAGCTCTTCCCAGGGTCCAAACAGGAATCTCCTATACTTTGACAAGCCTCACTCTCCTCCAAATGAGATCAAAAGATATGTAATCTCTCCTCTCAAAAGCTCAATTAGGAAGACTAAGTTTCAGCATCATTTACCCTAAAAAATATTCAGCTTTCAATCTCCCAAGTAACCATCCCAAAGCTTCATTTTATAGTGCAAAGGAAGGAGGTTACATGTCCACCATTGAAGGGATAGAATCCTTCTTCAAGGGGATAAGCTCCTCACATCAAGGGGTTAGCTCCTTAAGGAATGGGATGCATGAACCCTCAAGGAGCGAACTTGTCAGCGCAAGATTCCCTCTAGAAGCTTCCAGAAATGACTCAAAGTGAGTTTTTAAGAATGTACTTCCACCTTTTTAACTTTTACAGGGATTCGCACCCATCAACATAGAGACAGAGTGGTCAGGTGCGCATGGGACATGACCAATGGGTGCGATACCATAGGTAACGCTAAGAGAAAGTGCGAAACTAGAGTTTTAGATATTTTTAAGGACTTTCTCTTATTTTCAAAGCTTGATATGAAGAACTGAGGTTTAAGACTTGCAAAGGAGGTAAGTATGAGTGGTGATAGACTGATATTGATTGCAGAAAGTCAAAGTGACAATTTGTGTGCAACAGTGCGGTTGAAAATAGTGAGCCTATACCTTCATGCTTATGCTCGTAGTAGGTTTCCCACCAGTTCTTGACGTGGGGCACTGCTTTGAGAAGAGCGAAAATAATCTTTTCCCGACTAGAAAAATCATGAACAGAAAAATAACCCTCTAGAAGATTTAACCATTTATCTACGACATCTGCGTCTATCTGACCCTCGAATATGGGGATTTCAAAATTAACTTGTACCTTAAACGGTGTGGCATTTCCAGAGTATATGTTGGAAGTCGATGCATTGCCCTTGGGTAGCCACTGAAGGATTTGGGAAAAGTTGTCCATCATTGCGTTCCTTTGTCGCTTGAGGGCTTCTTCGAGCAATATTTTGATAGGATCTCCTACCCTATCATCTTTCTTTTCATCCGCCATGGGAGGCCATCAGGAATTTGAGGCTCGTCTTGCAAAGGTTCGACCAGTTCAAGCCCTAACTCCTTATATCCTGACCTCGTTGGGGATATGCAAAGAAAAACAGAGAAAAGGTAGACCGCTCTGATACCACTGATCCAGATTTAAATAGGAACACAAAAAATTACAAAAATAACCATCAATACAGATATGCAGTGGAAATAATACTTCATTTCATTAATGTAAAATACTGAAATATGCTTACAAACAAAAATGGAAATAAACTAGCTAGGGTGATGGTAGCTTATCTCTGAGAAGAGATGCGGTGGCTACATTCCTTTGAACTCCATTACAATGAGGATCGAAGGCCTATTTATTATTGATAAACAATGGAAAATCCTAAACATCCAAAAACCTAACACTAGAAGATGAAATGCCAAATTGTGGGCCCTGTTTGGGTAAATTGGTACATCAATTTCCCGAGGTCATAAATTTGGTATATGATCTTCATTTGACATGCACAATATCTCATTAGAAAGATCTATCCTTGAACTACAACTTTGGGACTAGTGTTACTCTTAGATTTCCCAAAAAACGTCATTTAGGGCCTCAAAACTGCTCCAAAAGTTCAGGACCCGAAAAAATACTAAAAATAGTAAATTGTGCTATAATTAAGGAAATTGAAAAACTGAAAGAGACAGTTGTGGGGCTCCAAGTGGGATAGGTGGGTGGCCACCAACATCCACCATCCATCACATCATATTCAAGAGAAAATTCGAAGGTTCAAGTAGTGGAAGATCACATTGAGCATCAACAATAAGTTTTTCAACTCTTAAAGGATAACCTGACTTTGGCGCAAAATAGAATGAAACAACATGCAGATCAACATCACAAGGAAAGAATTTTTGATGTAGGTGACTGGGTATTTCTATGACTACAACCATATAAAAAATTTCCCTTAAGAAAGCTAAGAAGGATAATAAATTATCACCAAAGTATTATGGTTTGTACAAGGTGTTGCAAAAGATTGGTACTATGGCATACAAATTGGAGCTTCCTGTAGCTTCCTGAGTTCACCCAGTTTTCCATGTTTCATGCTTAAATAAGGTTATAGGTGACAAGATCCCAGTTCAAACAATATTGCTAGAACTTGACGAGGAAGGAAAAATTATATTGGAACCTGAAGCAGTCACAGAAACAAGAACCTGACAACTTTGAAATTGATCAATTTCAAAGTATCTAATCAAGTGGATGAAGTTACCCACTAAAGATTCCACATGGTAGGATGATAATTTTATAAAGAACCATCCAAAACTACTCAAGCGCTGAGGACAACACTTTTTTGAAGGAGAGGGGCATGTTAGGTCCCTATAATACTAGTGATTCCCCCATATTGTTGTTATTTTGGACCTTATTGTTATTTTGTTATTGTTGTGCTCCTATTGTCCCCATATTGTTATTATTGTGCCCCATAGAAGTCCACTATTGTTATTTTTGTGCCCTTACATTATTATTTTTATGTCATCTTGATTATATTGTGACCCCTTAGACTCATAAGGAGGTTTTGTCATTTTTATCATCCAAGAATTGTTCATTTATGTAATGTAAAGGAGGTTGTCCCCTCGAAGAGGCTAATTTTTAAATTGTTGATCTATCTTTTATTTTATTTTGTGACCTAGTTGCATAACACAAGATGGAGCAAAAAGAGAAGGTTAAATATTTCAATCAGAGGTTTAACCACATTTGAACAAGTTCTCAGTAGACACTAACCCTCATGACTCCATCACCACTGACTACTACACTTTTGCACTACTAACCTGTATTGTGCAGTTAATCAAGCGAGTTGCGAGACCAACATTGATAGAAAAATGTGAAGAGGCTATTGTCGTAGAGAAATATCTGTGCACTATTGGAGTCATTGTAGACAACAAATATGCTAAGGAATCCAAAGACACGAGAAAGAGGCCTCAGACCTTTGTGAGTAAGGCTAAGGAAAAAGAAGAAAATGACATTGAGAGCCTTACTCATCTCGTCAAGTCCTTGAACACCGAAGTTGTTGAACTAAAACAACAGACGAATGAGACAACCGTGAGCAACAGGCCTTCCAAATACTCACCAAAGAAGAATGTAGCTTCAAACAACAATAACAGCAAACCAACCAAATCTGCACAGAGCTCCAATCTGGTTCTAAACCTTGACCATCTCGCTTCAGATTCATACTACGCATTTCACCATGACAAGCACTCAGAAAGAATGTGCCCAGAATGGAACCATGGAATGAGTAGCATGGCTACAAATTTGTCCAACAACCTCACGATTAATGAGTGGGCTAAGCCTTACAACAAAGAAGAAGAAGCTTATACATCCGATGAAGCTCCAAGTACTAGGCATGTAGTAAACATGTATCATTGTACTCGCACAACCCATAATACCACCGCCAAGAAGGAACCTCTGAGTGTCGGTCCGACCCGAAAGTAAAACTATGAATATAAATTGAGAAGTCAAGGGGTCACTACTGTGTTTGAGGTACTGAGGTATAAAATAAGACAAGATACATTAAGGACATTAAATCCACTGATCATTTCAATATAGACCACTCAGAGAAAGTCTGAGAATACAACTATAGCGAAAAGTGTTTCTAAAAGCAACAAAGACAAAAGCAACCCATCAAAAACCATGAACTCAGTTCCACCCCCAGACACCTGAGTAAGTCCCCCCGCTTTGGATTATAAAATTATGGAAGACATGAAGAAGACTCGTGCAAACATCTCTCTAGGTGAAAACATCTTCTAGGTTGTCTCAAGATGAAGTAGAAGAGAAGGTTAAAGATTTTAATCTGAGGTTTAATCAAGTTTTGAACAAGTTTTGAGCGTACACTAAACCTCATGACTCCATCACTGTCAACTACTACATTTCTACACTGTCGACTAATATTGCACAGTTCATTAAGTGAGTTGTGAGACCAACATTGATAGAAAATTGTGAAGAGGCTATTGCCATAGAGAAAGACCTGCACACTATTAGAGTCATTGTAGATGACAAATTTGCTAAGGATTCCAAAGACATGGGCAAGAGGCCTCATAACTCTATGAGTAAGGTGAAGGAAAAGGAAGCACATGACATTGAGAGCCTTACGCGTCTCATTAAGGCCCTGGCCACAAAAGTTTCTGAACTTAAACAAAAGACAAACGAGAAAATCGTGAGTAGCAGGCCTTCCAGGTACACACCGAAGAAGAATGTAGGTTCGAGCAATAGCAATAGCCAACTGATCAAATCTGCGCAGAGCTCCAATCTGGTTCTGAACATTGACCAACTCATGACAGATTCATACCACACATTTCACCATGACAAGCACTTAGAAATAATGTGCTTGGAATGGAACCATGGAATGAGAAACATGGCTATGTAGTTGTCCAAAAACCTCACGGTTAATGAGCAGACTAAGCCTGACAACGAAGAAGAAGAAGTTGTTACATCTGATGAAGCTCCAAGTACTGGGCATGTAGTAAACATGTGTCAATGTATCGCACAACCCAGAAGACCACCACCGTGAAGGAACCTCTGAGTGACAGTCCGGCCCCAAAGAAAAACAATCGATATAACTTGAGAATTCAAGGGGTCCCCACTATGTTTGAGATACCGAGGGATAAAATAAGACCAGATATGTTAAGGATAGTAGGTCCACCGGTCAACTCAACACAAAACACTAAGAGAAAGTCTGGGAAGACAACTTCAACAAAAAGTGTTTCCATAAGAAACAAAGACAAAAGCAGCCCATTAGAAACCATGAACTCAGTTCCACCCCCTAACACCTCGGTGAGTCTCCCCTCTTTGGATTATAACATTTTCGAAGACATGAAGAAGAATTGTGCAAACATCTCTCTGTATGAGCTCAAAAAAATAACAATTCAATGAGACATTCTTCTACAAGAACTTTTTCAAACCTCTACAGGTGATGCTACCTCTTCCAGCAAGGGATCAAGTAAGTCTCCTGACACTCTCACATATATGTTCAATGCGCTCTGCATGGAGGAAGCAAACTCACTCTGCCCACCATTCTTTTTATCATTTGACATTTACAATTTCAATGTTCACAACTACTTAGTTGACTCTGGTGCATTGGTTAATGTCATGCCACTCTCCATTGCTAAGAAGATCAATGCCCAATGGAGTAAGACAAGTGCACATATCATCCAACTAGATAGAACATATGTACAAGCAATTGGTGAACTCATAGATGTGATCATCTGGTTATCATCTGACGAACTGTTACATAATGTTTTTTCACGCCTCCTGCATTGCCCAGTGACATACCCCAAAGTGCCTGAAACATGACCATAATGCAGTGTACTCATTCGTATATTAAATTCAGATCCTTCCTAAGACATTGATTGGAAAATTCCTTGAGCTTCCCTTGAAGAAAATAGCTCTTAAACCCTAATTGAGAATCATCGCTCTTATGAGGCTAAAAACAACGATGATTGCTTATTGCACTGTACTTGAACCATGGTGGCATCGCTCTATTCACTTGTATAACCACGGTGATCCTAAAAAGGGAATTTTCGCAAAGAGGATGAGAAGATTCATGATTTAGAAGATTCCAGAGCGACAAGATGGAGGTTATTTGGATTTACTATTTGTTTTGGCATAACTTCTTGTGTCTTGCATAAACACTGAGAGAAGCAGAAACAAGCCCATCATACAAGTGGTTTAAGGTCCTCAACAAAGGAGATTGGAATGCATCAGAATGAGGTAGGCCATCTCCTTCGTTCTTCTTTTCAATTGTAACCTAAGAAGATGTCTAGTTGATTGTCACTTTAGTTGCTAGACCCACTCATTAGGCTAGAGGGATCGTCTCTATCCGCAGATAGGATTAACCTTGGCAACAAAATGGGGACCCCAATGGAGAGCCTATGATCCTTTCCTTTCAATTATTCAACTTGTCTTTTTATGAGTTTGATCAACCATCCATTTCTAGGCTTCATTGCTTGTATGTAGCTAGTCTCACTTTCTGGTAAATGCTTGAAGGTTGTTGATTTGAGCTGTTCTTGAAGATTTAGTGTTTTTTTCTTTGTTTTTCTTGACCATCACATTTTTGGCCTTGATGGTCACGAAGATATCATGGATGTGTTGATTACATTAGTGATGATCGTTGCTTTTCTGTTAATAGGTGTGATGATAGTAGAAGTTAAAGAAATTTAGGGTTTGTCTTCTGGTTTTCAGTTCTTTTTACCTTCTCCTAGTTATTTACCAGTGTGATTTTAGCTGACTCTTTTCTTATCTAGTTACAATCGCCTCTTAACTTGGTTTAAGTATGTTTGAATTTTGATTAGCCTTTTAGGGTTTTTAGGTCTTCTAGGTCATCCTTCATCCGCTAATTGGTCTTCTCATTAGAGATCAATTACTTGTGTTAAAGAGTCTTTTGTGTGTTCGGGCATCCTTTGAAAATAACTTTTGGTTCTTGAGTCTTATGTTGTTTTCATTAGTGTCATATTGAGTAGGTACTATGAAAGTCGCTTAAGTTCCATTTGACAAATAATAGATTACAAATTGATTGTCTCATTTGAATCGAAAGGAAGTGTTTTCTTTGAGTTTGTGTTTTGAAAAGAGAAAGTAAAAGCATTTATCTTTTAAATAGTTTTTGAAGCATCTTTTGTTGCATTCAAATCATTAATGTGAAAGAGATTTTCATGTTTGTTGGCTTTCTTGCATTATATTTTACTTTTTTTTCACTAGATTATATTGATTGCACTAAAGTGGAAAGAAAAAAATTAAAAAAATCATCATTATATCTTAAGTTACTTCGCTTTACGGTTTTTGTTTTGGCATT
This sequence comes from Pinus taeda, assembly GCA_000404065.3. NCBI lineage: Eukaryota > Viridiplantae > Streptophyta > Pinopsida > Pinales > Pinaceae > Pinus > Pinus taeda. The sequence continues at coordinate 87,903 of APFE030625805.1, read as the reverse complement.
CCATTTGCTTATGAAATGAAAGATTAGATTTAATTTTTTGTATGTAGCATTTGAAAATTGTCATTGATGCATTTTTTCTTGTTTGATGCATGATTCAAGTGTTTCTCTTCCCTACATAGGTAGATTTCATCGAATGAAAGGATTTCAATTTCGTCATCTAGCTGCATTTTAGGAACAGGTAACATCGTTAAGGCCTTTAAATCAAACATAATTTCAAGATCAACTTTAAAATCTACCAATTAATCTAAGGAACATTTAAAACATTAACGCTCATACTTAGTGGTCTAGGCTAGAGACGTGTTCCAGCATCTATAAAAATCAACAGCTGTCGTTTTCTTTTGCATTAGACAATGCTAGCACGGACTTATGCTCCTCGTACCGTCGAGTATATAAAGGGATCCCCTCATAGGTTGCAAACCTTTATCCATAGGAAGCTAAGTCTATAGCCTGTAATTGTGATGCACCAAACACAAAATTCGGGGATATTTCCTGCACCTACATCAAGTCCTTGTTAAATTTATTTGTTGAGGTGTATATTGTAGTTCACGGTTACTTGGTAATCCTTTTTTGCCTAGAGTACCTGAGTAGTCATTTCGATCTTTTCTGACACCTTAAATTTGAAAAGATCATCGAGTACCTCTCCTTTCAAGCTCACTAAACCAATGAAAGCAACTAGAGTCGTCTTTTCGTCCTTTTCTTGACTCTTAGAACATGAAAAGGCAAAGTTGTTGTTTCAAATTCTAGAATTAATTGACCACATAATAACATCCTTCCTATGGAAATACTCCTTAGTAGATCTTAGGGTGATACCAATGGAAACATTTCCTAAGTCTACCAGTCAAGGAAACCCCTTTGATGGGAATCCTAGTCCTTTTCCTTCTTTTGGAAATACTGGTGCTCCTTATATGGCAATGTTGTCCCTTCCTGGATTGACCATTGGTCTACTTGTTTGGTTATTTTCAATCTCAGTCGTTTTGAGTGTCCAAACTGATTTTCAACCAAGTTCTCCTCCACCTAAACCATATCAACCTCATGTTGATCCTAAAGTTGACCCCTCACCTTTTTCGCCTATTTATTCACCCTGTTCTTCTGCTTCGCCTGGTGAAAGTCTAGATTCTAGTAACCATGAAGCTAAGAAGAAGAATAAGAGGATGGTGAAGAAGAAGTAAAACAAGCAAGGGAGAAACCAAATAACTATCATTACTGATGCAACTAATGAATAAAAGTCTTCCAATCATCCCCATAAAGTAAAATTCCCTGGCATGTTACGTAAGGGTGACCACCTTCTCCAGAATTGTCTTGGTATTTCCAAGGTCTTAGAAGTGTGGTCTACAAGTTCACATCGACCTCTGTCATCACCCTCTAGCGATCATGCTAGTGATAAACCTTCAAATAGTAAAGCTCATGGAAAAAAGGGAAAAGTTAAATTCCCTTGTAAGTTGTGTGAAGGTAATCATCCCATTCACTTTTGTTCTCTTATGGATGAATATTCCAAAGGGTTGGAAAGCATTACAACTTCTCAACCTTGTCTTCTGACTGGGTATTGTAAGTTTTCCCCTAATCCTTCACTAGTTGATCCTATGATTAATCAAAAGTCATCTTTGGTCAACCCCACTCTCTCTGAAAGTGAGCCTTTTGAGTCCATTCTCGACTTCCTTCAGTTAATTGTACCGTTCCGGTAGAGAGTGAACCTCATACTGCTCAGGTTCTTCTAGTTTGTTCAGTACCTAATGAACTGGAGGTAAATCCTCTTGTTCCTGAGGTGCATGAGGGCATTTCTCCTATTCCCATTGAGCACGAGGGAAACTCTCACGTTACTACAACACCCCCTCCAAGTAGTTTGGTCACTTCTTTTGATTGGAGTCGAATGATAGGATATCATCTTCCATCTTATGTGCCTTTCTAGACTACAATATAGGATTACCATATGGCCATAACTAGCATAGTCATATACAAGGGCGCATATGTTAGCATCCTATCCTCAACTGCTTGGAAAGCTTTAGGTTCTCCTCAGCTTGTCCCCATCACCCAGAATCTATTAACTTTTAACAGAGGAACCAACCAACTGTTAGGGATCCTTCCTAAGTTACCAATTACTTTGGGAGGAAAGTTTGTCTATATAGACATGATGGTTGTCCAAGGCCCTTTAGATTTTAATCTACTCCTTGGTCGTGACTATGTTTATGTCATGGGAGCTCCTGTCTCCTTCCTCTTTCGAGTGATGTGCTTCCCACATGAAGGAAGAATTGTGATCATTGATCAACTTACATTAATTGGTCCTAAATCAACTCCCAATCAATCATTACCCCTAAATGGTTCTCATATGAAAGAAGTATCACCCCCGCCATAGGTTAATCATGTGGCCTCCATGTCCACATCTACTAGTGATCTAGTAGGTGATGTAGTACACCATGTACTGGGGGCACTGGAGCCCGATTTTTCATTTGGATCCCTGGACATGTATCCTTTCCAAAATGTTGTTCTCCCATCTGATGAGAACCTCTTGGAAGCTATGGCCTCTTTTGGTTTGTGATCAAGTCCTTGGAGTATAGTTTCATGTCTTGTGTCAAGCTCCTTAAAAAACGAAACAAGGGATATGAGGATAATTATTTTACTATGTAAACCTCGTTAAACAATGAAATAGGTTCCCATGAGGGTAGTTCTTTTACTGTGTCAATGTCGTTAAAAAATGAAACAAACCTCCTTCCAATTCGAGTCTTTGATTAGATATCGTAAAATCCCAGTTGAGTCTTTCACTTGATCTAGTAAGTGAAATTTCATTCCATTTACTTGTTAGTAACCAGTAGTCTACTTAGGTGTCTAAAATGAAGCTTGGGGGGCATGTAACTCAAATTGAGTCATTTTGCGGGGGGCATGCAAACTTATCTCAAGCATAGTTTATCTTTGTTTCAAGATTGTGTAAAAAATAAAGCCAAATCTAAGCATAGTTTCTTTCCATTTCAAGCTTGTGAGAAAAATGAAACCATCTTCAAGTATACTCAAGAATAGTTTCTCATGTTTCAAGCTTGGGTAAAAATGAAACCATTCCCATTTTACATCTCGTGGTTGTTGTTTTATCAGCCAATTTTTGCCATATGAACCTTGGTTTTGTCATTCCATCATCACCATCTCTTTGTCCGATCATACATTTTCACTTGGCTGTTTTACCCTTGCCTGAGGAACATTTGTGATGAGTGGTATTATTAGCCAGCCTCTTGACCATTACATGTTTTGAACAGTTCCATCATTACCAAAACCATTTTCTATCCTTTTGTACCACTCGTTCCTCTAGGTAGAGTCCCCTTTCATCTCTTTTCAAACTCCAAAAATATGAAAAGATTGTCAAGTACTTGTCTTTTCAAACTTGTTAAATTAAATGAATTGACTTCATCTCAGTATAAGTTTAACCCTTTTCTGCACTGAGATAGACTATTTACGAAAAAGGTACACCTTGGTCGATATGGTGAAGAGGTTCTCCCAAATATTATTTTCTACCTTTTCGGATTCGAGAGACAAATTACGAAAAGGGACCTGATGGAGTTTTCTTTTTCATATTTTTTTCAAACTCTCTAAATATGAAAAAGATAGTGAATTATTCTTCCATTGAACTTGTTAAAAATTTTATGTCAAAATACTTGTCACCATGACAAGATCAAGTTTCTCCTTCCTAGGAATTGTAAAACTTACTAGGATGGATTCATCCGAAGGGTGAACTTATACAACAAGCATATGGTATACTCTTTAAGCTTGTGTAAAAATAAAGAGGTACTCACTAGAAATAGTGGGGAAAAGTGAAAGTGAAACATCCCTTGTATTGGTAGCATGTCACTCTTGAACATGACACTCATCTGTTTCTCGTGTCGGGTTTGGGATATCCTCACTCAGTCACTTGTCTTTCGGGTTTGGGTGATCCATTTTGCCTCTCATTTGACTATTCCACTTCATCATTATGACCCTTGGCCCTATGTTGAGTCAAATGTTGCCACACTCCGAAGTCGTGTTGCCAATATGTTCAAGAGAAGTCCTATCTGCAATCTATTACCTATACATTGTCTAACTATTTTCTATAGTCTTGGATCTTACTCATTTCATTCCACTTTATTCCTTGTTTCATGTCGATGATGAAGGAATCATTATGACCCTCCTTCGATGGGTCACTTCCTGTCAACTTCAGCTCATTATCTAGGAATATGACTTAGAAACTCCCTTTCAGCACCTTAGAGCTTGCATGCCTTAATGACAAGTTCTTCGCATCTGATGAAAATTTTTTATCATTGGCTTTCGATTGGTTGATTCCACGAGTGTTCAAATTCAACTCCGTTATCATTTTCATGGATTGTATTGTCGTACCTTGAGAGTCATTGTCATTATGGGTGGTTCCTCTCATGTCTTTTAATAATCCACATCAATGACTGGTAATCAGGTAGTTTTCTAGCATGTTCGACTATGACACATTCATTCACATGTTAGAATTCGTACTTTGATCAGGTTGGGATGGAGTGCAAGACCCTGAGATTTGTCTGATATAACTCAGGCTGCATGGAGTTATGTGTTTTTCATGATTGTACACATGTTTCTTCTATGTGGATGCTTTTACCATAGCGTGGTAATTTACATTTATGATGATCCTTATCTATCATATGGCTACATCCATGCCTTGGATCTTAGATTATAGATGATCCTTCTATATTGGATGGTTGCGCCCATGCCATGGATGCTTTCATATATTGCTTACTAGCCGGATGGCTGCGTTCATACTGTGGATTCATGTTTCTACATTAGATATGTACATGTATATGCATCCTTGATTTGTAGGTCTCCTGACAGTGCTTCTCCTTGTCCTTACAAAAGCTCATAGAGCATCTCAACCAGCACTCCTTGTTTTTCCTTCATGCTTTAGGGGGCATCTATTACATAGTATTTTATTACACCTCCTGCACTTCCCTGTGGCATATCCCAAAGTGCCTAAAACATGACCATAATGCAGTGTACTCATTCATATATGCAGTTTAGATCCTTCCTAAGACATTGATTGGAAAATGCCTTGAGCTTCCCCTGAAGGAAATAACTCTTAAACTCTAATTTTAGAATCATCGCTCTTATGAGGCTAGAAACAATGATGATCGCTTGTTGCAATGTACTTGACCAACAATGGAATCAATTTGTTCACTTGTATACCTGCGATGATTGCAAAAAGGCAATTTTCCCAAAGAGGATGAGAAGCTTCATGATCTAGAAGCTTCTAGAGTGGTGAGATGGAGGTTATTTGGCGTAGACGAGGTCAAATTCTCCCAACTTGGCCTCTTGGTATTATCCCTATAAGGTACCTCCTTGAGATGAGGTCCCAATCCTATCTTTGAATAGGTCCTAACTCCCTTTCCTAGCCTATATATTCATCCTCTCCCATTCCCAAATGGTTGGTCAGGTTGGAGGTTGGTTGATCTATGTATATTTTCACCCTTATGCTAAGATTGTGCCTAAAGGATATTCATTTGACTTGGAGAAGGAGTGCTTGGAGAGTTCTTGGCTTGGAATTGGATCACGACTCAAGGAGAGCCTATTGAAATCAAGGCTTTGGTTGTAAGCTTCCCTTTATTTTCTAATAATACACAACTGCTAGTTCATCTTGCCAAAATGCATATGTTCATGTATCATTTAGCTTGAAATTCCTTGATCAGTTAATTAGGTTGCTATTGTATTTGTTTTGGCATGCCTTGTTGTGTCTTGATCAATTGCAAAGGTGAATAAACACTAAGAGAAGCAGGAACAAGATCGTGATACAAGCGGTTTAGGGTCCTCAAGAAAGGAGATCGAAATAACATCAAAACAAGGTAGGTCATCTCCTTTGTTATTCTTTTCAATTGTAACCTAGGGAGATGTCTAGTTGATTGTCACTTCAATTGCTAGACCCACTCATTGGGCTGGAGGGATCGTTTCTGTTCTCATAGAGGATTAGCCTTGAAAACATGAATGAGTTTATCAATGCATCAATATTGTAGTTGTTGACATCACGGAAGTATATAGGGTATTTCTCAGCAAAGATTAGTCAAGAAAGCTGCAAGGATACTTTGTCAATGAATGGTCACACTTATGGCTTATGTATAAGAGTAGAAACAACCAAATCCAAGTATTGTCCGATAGTTACATGAAACACAATGTGACTCCCTTGGATGGAGAAAATGAACTGTTGGATTTTGTAGAACTTATGTTCGAAAATTAATTTCCGGAGACATAGTTGGGGTGCTACCTTGCAGAGCCATCCCCTGCCCCACCAGACACACTGTTGGGTCTCCTTCCATGTCCAACTGGTGGGAATGAAACTTGTACAGTAGTTTGTAATAGTAGTAGCAGTAGTGATAGTAGTACTAGTCTAGCAAGTGTCCTTGTACAGATGATATGTGGACCATGTACTTTAACGAATCCAAAATACAGGAGGGTTCTAGAGGTGGTTGTGTTTTAAGAAACCCACTACAATGAAAACACTTAATGTCTAGCCTCTTGGAGTTTAAGTGCATGAAAAAGACCATCGAGTATGAAGCACTCATCTTGGGCTTACAAAAAGCCACAAGCCTCAAAGTTTTGTTCTAAAAGTGGTAACGATTCAGAGATCGTGGTGTGTAACATACATAACATTATACACTATGTGTCACCTCATCTTAAAAGTTATCAAAAAGAGGTATGTCGACCCATCTCTCAATTCCATGCTTTTAACATTATTTTAGTACCAAGAATGTGTAATGCAACTGCAAATTCCTTGGAAAATGGAGCTGCTAGGATGCCATCATTAAGGGATAGATTTACTGTTGAGATTTTGTATAAACCATTTGTCTTGGATAACATCACTAATTTACAAGTTTTTGATGATGATCAACAAATACTACATTTCATGGCTAACGCTGACATCTTCAAGGACACAACAATAAATGAGGACGAGCACGAAGAGTCTTTGCAGTATGCAGCCGATACAAGCAAAGGAAACCTCATCCCCAAGGCCGTGGCATCACTTGAGGAGATGTATGACTTGCATAACTTCTTTCAGGGACCTGTGAATGCTAAAACCCATAGCTATACATTGTTGCATGAACAGATCAATCTGGGAATGGAAAAGGATCTGAAGTTTGTGAATCTTGGTACATGTTGTACATCACAAGAGTGTAAAACTTTCATCCACCTTTTCAAACAGTACGATGATGTATTCGCATGGATGTATAATGATCTAAATACATATGACACACGAATAATACATCATGTCATACCAATCAAGGAGGGGGCTCCCTTAGAGTATTTTCACCCCTTTTTATTGTTTGACTAACTACCGTCTTTTGGCATGTTGATTGTTTTATCATGTTTGCGATCCTATTCTGGTGATTTCAAAGGTTTATTTGTGTGTGTCTGAGTTGTCCTAGATATGTAAACATTGGTCACAATCATACACAAAGTTGTAAGAACTATCACACAAGTGTCGTCACGGTCATCCTAAGGTCTATCTTGAGTGTCGCACTTGTTGCTTTTGGATCTAGACAGTTTCACAGAGGGTGATATTTATCTTGTTGTTGTGGTGGTCTATGTTGTCGCGTTGTCAAAGTATGATAACTATGTGATCACAATGTCAAGTTCCTCACAAGTTCACTTGCCTCCCACACAACCATTTTCTTGAAAATCCTTCTCATCAGACAACCCCACTTCATCGGACCCCAACTGAGCTGCATTGCACAGTCTCAACCCTCGGTGATGCTGCTCTACTACTTGGAATTGTGAAGTGTGTAGAGGGTTTCCTCCAGGGTAGTTGCAATGCACAATCCCAATGTTGAGTAGCCTACCTTCCTTCCAAGAATCCCGCAGAAGCTACCCCAAGCCTGCCCTAAACTGCAAATTTCTTAGGATTATTTACCAAACCTCCTCCTTGCATGCTGGAACTCCACAATGCACAGAGACATGAGCCTGCATTTCCTCCTAGAACTATGTAGACTTTCCGCCTAATGTCATCCCTTAGCCAACACTTACTAATCCTAGAAACTGCACATAACTGTCCTATCTGGCCCCTCTGTTTCCCTATCTTGTCTTCCCTCAAAAAACTACGTAGACCTGCCTCCTAGGGTCTCACTTTACAACTACCACTAATGTTCTCAACTACACAATATTGCCTCACAGTGGCCTCTATGGATTTCCCGACAATGAAGACTGTGTTAGGGTTCTTCATTCGACCCTGACCCACACACTACATTGTTTTGGTGTCTCCTTCCCTCTCACTTGGAACTATGCAATACACAGTTGTTGAGCCCTCTTCCTAGCCTTTCATCCATCCCGATCCCTGTCTATGGTTAACAATGCATCATCTTATACTAAGAGGTTTTGGATTTGATGTCATCCTATCATGAGTGAATTGCAGGAACATGTACACTGTTAGATCATGGCAAGATGATGAAGGAGATGAAGAAGGAAAAACATGCTCGAAAACTTGCTTGCAGTTGGATGGACATAAGAAGCTCATCAAGAAAAAATGAAGGGGACACATGAATGCAACTTATTTTCAATACCAAGATCATTGAAGTCCCCACAACATCAAGCCATGTGGAGGAGAAAAGATAACACATCCAATAAAACATCCATCACCCAGCAGAAACATCAACTTAACATTGCCACCATAGCCAGCTAGTCCATGTCAACGGTGTCATGTCAAGTTATGTCATAAGCTATCAAGGCCACATCACTATTATGGGCCATATTTGTTGTAAATCGAATGTAATGTAAAGTGAAATTCCAATGTACACACAAGAAATGAAGAGTCATGTCAGTTGAAAAGTCGTAGGAAGTTGAACGTCATGAGGGTAGTCCAAGATTCACAAGGGTCAAGCATCACCCTTGGTTATATATACCCCTCCCATTGTATGAGCAAGGACTTTTCACCTTGGCTCCTCCCATGAATCATTGAGAGTTTTCAGACATTTCTTTGAGGAGCGAGGAGTGGCTCCAATGTACCACTACTGGGGCTAGTGATGTATGGTGTACCTATGTGTCTTGGAAATTTTGTTTAGTACAGAAGCCTGTTAAGGCCAACATGTTTTCATAAATGTTTTGTACATGTTTGTAAGACTATTATTTCAACATTTTTAATTCATGTTTGTTTCAAATGTACTAAGATAATTGAACCATTTCGGTTGTTTTAGTACTTACCTTGTTGGGAATGTGCTGTATTGGTAATCATTGTTGTCTCATCCTTGTGGACTACTCCACAAGATGCTAGACATACCTTCCTTGTTTACTGGTTATAACATCCATCACATCCATTGTGGACTACTTTACTCGATGGTGGATGGGTCTTCCCTTATACTTCATTTTAACGGCTGTAGCATCTGCTGTGGTCTATTTCGCTAGATGATGGACATACCCTTCTGGATCACGTGTGTGTCTTCTTGGGTGGTACTATCACCTCTCACTTAGAGGCCCACTTTACTTTCCTCCTTTTACAGGTATGATAACCTAGACAGAGTTACATTACACACTCACTAGGCATACTCACCTCACTTTTTCAAGACACTAGTGTAACACTCTCATATGATGAACAACAAGAGCTAAGGAAAATCTATAAGCAAATGGAAACTAAGCCATCATACCAAATGAGAATCCTACACCAAATGGTGTGAGGTATAATTGGGACTTCAGACCGGGGAGATCCCCTGAATGTTGGTGGATCCAACACTATCAATAGGTGAAATTATAGTGACTATACCACTGCGTGAAAAATATCAATCTTACTAAGTCTACCTTGGTTCCACCTCATGTGTTTTTTATACATAAAGGTATTGCATTAAATGCTTTAAATGTTGGAGTGCCTTCATGGCACCTTGGCTCTTATGCAGAGCTTGCATGGATTTTAATCCATGTGATGGGGCCATGTGGTAGGAGACCGCATGTTGAACCACACCTAGCCACATGATCTAACACTTTATATGGTGTGGATCGATTTTGAACTGATCAACAGTGAGAATGAAACTTGGTATTATTAGGGTAATTGTCTACCCTTTGCTCCTCTGTTGAACCATGTTATTTTCATTTTTCTTGTTAGGGAGTAGACATATGCAATTATGGGGGGAAAACTTCCGAAATAGAAGGTATAACAATGTGTTACAAATCTAACTCTTTGGATTGGTTTTGTTTAAAGGATTTTTGACAAAAGCTGAGTCTATGTCTGTTAACATAGGAAAGGGTTTGAGCTAGGTTCTTACTAACCCTGTCCTTCCCTCATTTACTTCGGTTTTCCTTAAGTTATGATTTTTGTTGTGTATTTGGCATAGATTTAATCATCTAACTCTAGATTTTTGAATTCTTTGTAGGGGAATTGCAAACTTATTTCCAGGGTTTGGTCATGTCAACTAGACTTTCTTTAGAATTTTGATCTCGCCCTCTCTTCTCATGACTTATTGGGGGTAAATACTTTGACTAGAAACCCTAATATTTAAAACCTAGCTCCATTTTATTACCTGTGGAATTTATCTATTCTTTTGTTATGCGTACTGAATGCAAGTCCCATTTTTCCTTGACAACAACATGGGTATTTCACTTACCTCTTTGAAGGTAAAATAGTTCTAAATGAAATTTCATTTGTATTTATTCTTGTATAATTTCTCCATGGCTTCAATGTTTGACTAAGCGTTACTATACTTGTAGGTTAACCCTTGACTCTTTATGAAGGTTTCATTCAAAGGGACACACCCAGAGTTCATTTCTAGCAAGGGTTGCTTGTTTCTACTCTAGAACTTCCAAGTATTCATTCTTTTTCATGCCTATCATAGGCCTTGAAGTAAATTTCTCAAACATTTGAGCTATGTTTCATCGAGCCAAGTAATGAGTTTTCCCCATTGTATTTGTGTAATTTATTTGAGAATTCTATTCAGATACAAGGCATAGGGCCTGACCCTTGTAGCTTGAGTAGTTATAACTTCCTTGTATGAGTGTTTCCCTCTTATGAAGATGATATTTTTCCGATATCTTTTAATGTGGGTAATGAATGAGAATGATAAGGACTTATTTAGGAATGTAATAAAATACAAATATAAAAATAAACATAGAGATGCAACAAAAATAAATTTTCATTTCATTAATATCAAAGAACATAAACATGCTTACAAGAAGAATGGAAATAAACTAGATTGAGTGATCGTAGCTTATCTCTGAGAAGATATGTGGCAGCTACATGCCTCTCAATTGTGTTACAATGAGGCTCAAGAGCCGTTTTTTGCTGAAAAACAAAGGAAAACCCTAACCCCAAGAGATGGAATGCCAAGAGTTTGCAGGCCCACATTGGGGTTAGTTGGGTAGCCAACTTCCTGGGGTCGTAACTTGGTCATATGATACCTCTTTGTAAATATCTCTTTGAGTAATACTAGATTTGATGAAATCCTACCACGATGGGCCTACTATGGACCTCAAACAAATGCCATTTAGGGGGTCAAAATAGCTCCAGAAATTAAAGACCCAAAAAACTGTTAAAAATAGTAAATGTTGCTATAATCAAGGAAACAAATGAAGCTGACTAGGAGTCTAGGTGGTGTTAGAGTCGGTCTTGAGCCCTCCATCAGCGATCAAAACTCTTTGCATTTGCATAGGTAGGTGTCTCATCAGTGTCAATTTTTGTATCCCGTTAGGCATGCCATAATCCTGATGGAGGAGTTGATGTGTTTATACCCCTCTTGGCATTGTTGGTTCAGGTCATTTCAGTCATTAAGCTCTTTCAAGCTTGTCTTGTCTTCTCTTGAGGTCAATTTCCTAGGTCTAGGGCTTTGGTCAAAAATGTTACAAGGTCATGTGTTTGAAAGTCAATGAGTGTTCAGTAAGCTAGAGGGATGATTGTAAAGGTGTTTCTTCTAAATTTTTATCTGGTACAGTTAATCTTCACCTTAAATTTAAAAACTCTATTTTTAAAGCCAAGGTCATTTTTCAAATATTTATAAAAAGTGATGAAATTTCGAAAGTATTCAGTGAACAAAGTGAAACCCTGGTCCCCTTGCCAAGATACCTCAGATGATCTACCTGCAAAAAGAATCAAGCAAAAGCATTAAATCAGTCAATTTCAGGATAAAAGGAAACCAAAAAGACAACAGCATACAAAGTTTAAAAAGTGTCATGGAAAAAGATTAGAAAGTGGGTTTGAGCATGAAATTTTTTCAAATGAAACCTATAAAGGCCCAAACTCCCTCCTTGCACTCTCATTGTGTGTTCAAAACCCTTGCAAGAGAGATTGGGCGAACTTCCAAGCGAATTGAGGCGAAACTGGTCAAAATCGGGCTCAGGACAGGGGCGCGACCCGTCAAGCCAGGTGCGCGACCCGTAAAGAGGTGCGCGACCTATCAAAGGGTTTTCCACAGAGCAATTTTGTAACGAGCGCGACCTGTCAGAGCGGCGCGACCTGTTGGGCGTGGTGTGCGACCCGTCAAGCTGTCTCCCTCCAAACTCATTTCAGAATTTGCTCAAGCTCCTCTAACTCATCAAATCATTTGAGGTAGGCTCTTTAAACTTGTGAATGGTTGCTGGTTAGTTGAAAGACATCTTGAATGTGTTTTTAATGATCAAATTGTGCAAGGAAAAACACTCTATATGGCTGTATGTAAATTTGTAAAAAAGGTGCTAGGGTTTATTGCTGTTTCATTGTTTTTCCCCTTGTAATCATTCTCTTCATTCCCATTTCATTTTCCCTATATTTCCATGTCAATTTCCCTTTCAAATTTGCAAAGAAAATAAACCCTACCCCTTTCCCTTTAAAAATAAAAAATCAAACCCTAACCCTACCCCTCATAACACCTATGTAAACACATGAATTTAATGATGCATATGCAGTGATATTTTCAGTGTTTTTCCCTAAATTCCCTATTACATACATGTATTCCCATTTTCCTTGTAAAAAGTTCCCTCCCCTAACATTTCCCTCATGTCCTTGTCCCCTTGAAACAACATAGAATTCAGCACTTTTTACAGGAAGAAACAGCAGTACAGTTTGTCCACTTTGCTCCTAAACTATGTCAGAAACCGAAACTTATGAGCAAAGTGATGACCAATCATCAGCTGCAGAGATTGAGGAACAGAGGCAGCCTCGTAAGGGTGGTAAGGGTGGACATCATAAGCGAGAGAAGCCCACCTCTTTGACAGAGTTACAAGCTTGTCCTATGGCAATCTCATGTTTCCAGTACATGTCTTGCTATGAGTTTTGTGAGAGGATCTCTCGGATTCAGCACCACCGAGAGTTGGCCCGCCTTTTTGTTTTACATTTGCATGATGGACATGTCAACCTTGCAGGGGTGAACTTTACATTGACACTTGAGGTGATCTCACAAGCTACAGGGATACCTAATGTTGGTGAGGTGTGGAATAAGCGCAAGATGTTAGATAGTGTTCACTTTGAGCCTTATGTCCGGCCACCATTCATGAGACATCTGGAAGGTGTGTTTCCATTCAGGTTTCTCAGAAGCGAGTATGCTCCCATGATGAGGCTCATTATGCACTATTTTACCTGTGAGGGCAGATTTTCACAGGTGTACTCATATCATATTCGTCTCTTGATGCACTTCACCCGAGTGAGGATGATGAACATCCCAGTTTTCTTCTTTCAGAACATTCAGAAGATGGTGCCCATGTTGCAGAGGAAGACCCCGGCACAGCAGTTCAGGAGCCTTCATCATTATGGTTTGATTCAGCTAGTAGTATTGCATCAGTTGACTCAGCAGGGCATCTCATGGGAGGATTTCATCTCTCGTGAGTTTTTCACAGTACCATCACTGCCACCTCCTAAGGTTGTTCACAAGGAGGGAGGACCATCACATCAGCATGACATCCCTGTCACTAGACATGTCAGCTCCTCACCTCCGGTCACCTATCAAAGAGGCCCAAGGGCCTTATTTGCAGCAGCTCGGCGAGTACTTTCTCCACACCAGGTGGAAGGGGTCTCGCCTTCTTCATCAGCACCGTGAGTATTATCTCCACATCAGGTGGAAGGGGCCTCGTTTCCGACAGCAACACAGGTATCAGAGAGGGGCAAGCAGCCCATGATTGAGGAGAGATTGTCAGGTGATCTAGTTATTGATCTTGACGCTGGTTCTCCTAGCACAGAGCTCAAGGATATCATCTGAGAGCAAAGGACCGAGATTGAGTCGCTGCACACGAAATTGTTGATGGCAAAATGGATAATTAACTATTTAGAGCAGCGAAACAAACAGTTGGAGGATGAGAACAAGCTATATGAGCTGCAGAAGATTCGTGAAGACCAGGAATTGGCTCGTAGGAGACCCGGTGACTTGAGACCCATAGATCGAGAATATATGTTTATTTGGGACAATGCTCATTTGAAAAGGTTGTTGGCTAAGGCGCCAATCAAAATAACAAACTGCTGAGGAACATGAAAAATCATTATTGGGCGCGGATGCACGTGTGCAAAGCAAAGATGAAGGTGCTTCAAAGGCGGTTGGCAAAGGCACAAAAACAGAGAAAAAGGCCCGATCCCCTCTGTATCTTGGCCGAGGCTTCCTTGAAGGAGCATAGCACTAAATAGCTCAGCCACAACACAAATCCCAAGAAATTTTGAGCATTTTGGGTAATTTTGGTTTTTTTTTTTTGGCAATTTACAGGTTTTTGCTCATTAACGGGTCTCACCCCCAGTGAGACCCTTCGTCCTGGCAACTCTATTTGACAAAAACTCAGCATTTACAGATTTGTAATGCAAATTTACATATGCACATGGATGGACTTGAGATTTTGTGAAGTTTTGGGCCTCCAGAAAGTCAAAAAACATGCAAAATTTGACTTTCTGCCACCTTTTTGAACTGCAGAAAGCTGTCTTGGGAGAATTGATTTTTGACAGGGAAAATGAACTCCAAATTCAAAAATTCCAGTTGGGTTGGAAAGTAGACGCATAGACCTTTCCAACAAGCCTACTATTGCCCAATTTGGCCACCTGCACGTGCCCCAAACATGGCTCCAAAGGGGCACGACCCGTCAGGCAGGGGGGCGTGACATGTCAGGCAAAATTGCTCAGAAATGCATTGTACAGCCCAGAAAACGCAGATTTGACTCAGTTTGAATTTTTGGGGTGAATGATTATTCTCTTTGCTGTAATTATGGTACTTTTTAGACACTTTTACCCTTATGTAACTCTTCTAGAAGATTCATGCATGAAAAGGGTACAAATTAAATGAATGAATTGGTTTCCAAGTTTATAGAGGCAAGTTGTTTTGATTGCCTAGTTTGTAGTGCTTAATTTAGAAGTGGTTGAAACAGCTCCTAGGATAGTGAGCTTGACCCATGGAGGCAGGGAAAGAGGTTAGATCATCTATATTATGTACTTTCTTTCTCATTTTCATGGTTGGACTCTTGAGGGAGAAGCTATCATTGTATTATTTCACTGTATCTCTGCAATTTTTGGCTAAGGAAGAATAGGGTTTTGTAGTCCTCTTTGGGATTCTTGTGGACTCATGTGTTGATGGTGTGTTTCTCAATGTTCTTGTAAGATTTTTTATGTGATTCATTTCCTTTCTTTACTTTTTCATATTAAACAAATGAAGTGTTAAAGTAAGAATTCATGCTTGCCATGCTCTGCTTTTAAGTTTGTTTAATTTCAATGTTTTCTATTGTCTAAAGAGAATTCAAAGCTATTTTTTGCTCTCTTTAGCTCTCTTTCTTTCATTCTTGACCATCCATTTCAGTTAAAGGCATCAACACTGTCTCCTACCTCGCCCCAAGGAACCCCCTGCAGAAACTGTGTCCC
>APFE030625805.1:48899-72064 GCA_000404065.3 Pinus taeda | reverse complement strand
TGTCCCATCCCCGCACCCAAAATTGCCCTCTCCTCAATTTGCCACCAAAAACCCAAAAACCCCAAAATAAATCTTTCTTATCAGTTTACTAGCCTAAAATTAGTGTTACCCTATTGGTCATATCATCCATTGAATATTTTACTGAGATTGACCGGAGAGAGCCTTTTCCTGCCCCGTAGGGCTAGCTACGAGACTAAATGGTTTGATGTTGCCTTGAGGTTTACCTTTTTCAGCCTGAGGTGAAATTTCAAGCGCTAACAGGAGGTGTTGTTATCGGGAAATCTAGTGTCTATGTAGAGCTGCTAGTCCCACTAAGACGAGTAGCTATCTTAGAAACAAACAGATTAAAGTTACTTTCACTTTCCTTTATCAGAATTAGATAGGAGAGGAGCAAAGAATACCAACCTTGATCTTTCGCTTGGTTCTCCGCTTGTTCCTTCTCCTCTTTGATAGGTGGTTGCTGCTCTTCCCTTGACCACTCCACTTCAAAGAGTACCTGTAAAGTCAAGACAGCATAATACCTTCAAAGTGCAGAGATCTACATTCATAAACAATATAGGACCAGATATATATTGACCACATACATGCATATATCAACTAACATACAAGAATGTGGAGGAAAACTCAAATAGCTTTATTGATATAGAGGTTAGAAGAGAGGATCACAACCCATTGATCTAACCCAACGTCATCCTCCCAGCATGAAATCCCTTCTTCACCTCATGAAAATCTTAGATCACCCAACACTATGATATTGCACCAGGAAACCAACAGCACTTCCTTACAAGATACAAGATTCCAGCCTTTGGATCTCTGGGATGAGGGATCAATATATAGATGATTGCAGGGGGTGATTTAGATTCTAGTATTTTGATTAGTGTCCTCTCTCTGATATTTCTTGATTCCACTTGGAGACTGATGATCTCTTACTCATACTTGGGCGAATTCAGAGAGGCAAGTGTCACAGGAGAAGTTTCTGGAAGATTCCATGATCATCCACCTTGCAAACTGTCTCTGCCATTTGTCTACTCTCGCCCATCGCACCTTGCAAAATGGATTTCCAGTATGCATCAAACTTTTTACACTGAGCAGGTGAGATGCATCGCACCCTCTGCATAGGGCAGTCTGTATGGTCCAGTTTTGACCAGTCTGAGCAATTTTCTGTGGAGAACTTCTAGGAGATGATGTAATCAGCTGACCTTGTTACTTTAGGGCATGAAACAACACTTTTAGGGACTCAGAAGCCCTTGGTTTATGGACATATGTGATTGGGGTTGCAGTGCCCAAATATGTCTATAACAGTTGCCCCCTAAAGCATGAGGTCGTAGATCTTTGATGTCGGGTGAAATGCTTTATCATGAGGATCCAAGGTTCTTTCAAACTGGAAGGCGACCTGTAATAAGATACAATACAATACATTATCTTCATAACATTTTCATGATCTAGTTGAGGCGGGAATTCCCATGCTCAGCTTTATAAATTCATTTTCATGTACATTGGACAGATAATCGTCTGTGTGGAAGACTGATGATTCTGGTAGAGCCATCATCCTTTGATTTGGATGATCATCTGTGTAGCAATGATGTACATTTGATGTCTTTATTCTCATGAATATATCGCAGCCCGGATGGATGAAACTAGATCCGGGGTCTTCAAACTCATCCAATCTTCTTCTGAAGTACAAGTCGATCCACGTAAAAACGTTCTGGAGTCGAACATGGAAAGACATCGCCTGATTACCAGCCAATGATGTAAGTTGTTAATAGGAGTGAGAGGAATCACTGATAATGATGATGACCCTCAAGGTACTACAGTACAATTCACGTGGTGTGAAAAAGGGACTTGGCATTGAACACCATGCAAAATCTTTCGGTCGAAGGCCATTGATGTAAACTTGTTGCCTAAAGTGAGAAACTTGCCATTGAGGCATGAAAGCTTCAAAGTACTGAAAGGGGTTGTTCCTAGGTTGACTTCTTGGATAATGAGCTATCGTCGACAAGAAGTAAACCGTCATAGGAGGGCCTTAATGAATCCCACATCCACGACATGGAACGGAGCAAATGATTTTGGAGGTGAAAATGATCTGACGATATAGGGTTCAGGGTGGCGATCATGAAGAAATGAAGCG
Source organism: Pinus taeda (assembly GCA_000404065.3). NCBI lineage: Eukaryota > Viridiplantae > Streptophyta > Pinopsida > Pinales > Pinaceae > Pinus > Pinus taeda. The sequence goes on along the minus strand of APFE030625805.1, from coordinate 69,936 downwards.
TGAAGGTATTGCAATGGATGAGACACAAGATGGGTTGGTGAATTCTCTGATCAACTTCTCTTGAACACATCGGCGACACTGAAATGGATTGGTAGCATTAACCCCAAAGATGGATGGTATGGTGGACCAATGGTAATATGACCGGTGAACGGAATAACCCAACCCGACTCAATCATGGTGATGGAGTGAAAGTGTCATGTTCAAGAGCGACTCACTACCAATAAAGTTTCTTCAAGTTTTCTTCCCAATTTTCCTTAGTCATTGCTGACCAGTACCTCTTTATTTTTATCAAGCTTGAGGAGGATAACATATGCTTGTTCTATAATTTTCCCTTCGGGCAAACCCGTCTCTATGTTTTAACGAGCCTAGCAACAGTGAAACTTGTTCTTGTCTCTATGGACAAGTTTGTCGCTATTGGTTTTAACGAGTTTAATGACAAAGACAACTCGGTCCTTTTCAAATTTAAGAGAGTACTGAAAAGGGACGAAAGAGAACCCCAGAATCATTCGTCATCTAATCCCTTAAGTCGAAAAAGTTATAAAACAATACAAAAGGGAGAATCGATAGTTTTAGCGAGCTGAACAAGACAAGCGATCGATCTTTTGTGTAATAATCCCTCAGGCCAAAAATATTAAAATCTGAGAGGATAGCACTCCTATAGCTTTAATGAGTGGAGAGGCCAACTGCTCGGCAATCTTTTCATATTTTACGAGTCAGGTGAAAAGAGCTTAAAGGAGACTTGTCTTTGAGGAACGAGTGATATTTTCGGGTAGCTGCTAATTCCAGGTAAGGTTTGGAATTTTCCAATCACGGCAGTGTCACAAGGATGGCTAACAGAATCACTCGTTGCAACTGTTCCTCAAAAGGGTAAACAAGCAAATGGAGGTGTATGATCGGCTAAAACAGAGTGGAGGTGATGGTAAGAACACGACCAGGGCTCAAAAGATGATGATAATGCATTTGCAATGGTTATTTATCGGAGGTTGGTTAATTTTTTAATGAGCTTGAACTCTGGGGGAACATTTGCTCATTTCTTAGGTTTAATTTTTAACGAGCTTGAACTTTGCATAAAAACTGCTCGTGGCGGGTTTATTTTTTAACGAGCTTGAACCCTGCGGTAACACTGCTCGTGATAAGTTTGCATGCCCCCAACATAATAACGCAAATCCAGGTGCATGCCCCCCAAGATTCGTTGCATTCAACACGATGGTTGGAGTGAAGGTTTACCTTCAAGATCTTTGAAAGATTCGACTTGGAAAGGGAGTTGTTTCATTGTTTAATGAGGTCAACATGAGATAAGAACCATCCTCGGAATCCACTGTATTTACAGTATTTGATAGAAAATAAAAAACTGAAGGATGATTAAGTTCGCCGGAATAATCTTCATAGTAATCCAGAAGATGGGAACGATGGTGGTAATCTTCCCTTGGTGCCTCTCCTATCATCATTGACTGAATGATTCCTTCATCTGTAGAATGTACATACGACCAAGGATCTAAAGAGGTACCATATTCCTTAGACCTATCTATCCAAACACTCGATGAACGTTGATATGGGTTTGCCCCCCAGGACAAGAAAACTGATTGCTACAATATTTCTAAAATGGAGATGATCCATGCTGACAAAATGTTCAGGAATCTTCCAAATCTTTTAGATATAGAAGACATCATATTGCAGCTTTCCTCCATGGCCATTTCCGCCAAATTGTTTGGAGGCAGTAGGGAAAAAGTACCCATCTATGTAGGGTCTTTTAGGAGGCCTACTTCGATATTTTGAAGCGACTGAGAGCTTCTGTGGATCGTTGGAATGCTTCTCGTAACTTGTGAACTGTTGGGGAGAAAGGTTTGTTGGTCGATGATTGTAATCCCTCCTTGAAAAGGAAATGCAATCTTTCTGAAGTATGTCGACACAACAACAGCCATAGCATATATCTAGGGCCTTCCCAGTAGGATGTTGTAATCAAGGTTTCCATCGATAACTTCAACATCAATCTCTATTTTCTTGCTCCCCAGTTCGACTTGCAAGTTGCTTAAAATTCCGTATGGAGTGTATGTTCGTCCATCAAATGCTTTTAACGTCGTTGACGATTGCGAAAAGGGTGGTGAGCCTAAAGTTTTCCAGCAACTCATTGACATAATACATGTAGATGCCCCCTCATCAATAATTTCTCGATGAACAGTTTTGTTGAGGGCTTTCACTTGGATGAGGAAAGCGAGTTGAGCTGGTAACTTAGGTTCATGTCCTTTATGATTAAAGGCCACAATATTGGGATCCGCTGGGTCAATCTCACCTGTTGCTGATAATAGAGCCTGCTTTTGGGAGGGGCAATTTTGTAGTACCTCAGGTGTCGACATAGTAGACGGCGATTGGGCTAGGTCCTCTACTATGTTATAATTCTATGCTGCTCTGGCACGAGGATTAAATGTTGATTTGTGTACTACTCCCTTTGGCGGCTTTATCGTTAGTTCAGGAATGATGGGTGGCACAACTTTGGTTGAAGTTGTTGTCGAACTACTAGGTTGATCAGTAGCCTTGTTTTTCAACAGCTGTGGATTCTCGTAATCTTTACTCCTTGTTGATATCAAAGCATCATTTTGATGCTTTGAAATAGACAACATAAGCACTTAGGACGGGGAAGCATTATCACTAGCAACCAGATTGGTTCATGGGTTTGGAAATGGATCAGTCAATACTGCCGAGGTTTTTGCACTTTTAAAGAGTTTCTTAACTTCAGCTTTATGCGGACATTCTATCATCCAATGATCCTCATCGCATATTTGACACCCCGAAGGGGGTTTCCTTTGCCCATAAGAGTTTGCAGAAGATTTTTTAGGAGTTGACTCCTTCTATTTCTTCTTTTTCCATTTGTTCTTCTTCTTGCCCCCTGGTTGCTTCAGTCCTTTGCCTTTGTCAGTCGACATGACGTTTACCTCTGAGGCGAGAAGTTGTTCTTTTGCATTTTGACTAGAAACCATATGGGCCTTATTTGATGTAGCCTTTATGGTTTTTGTGCTAGTCGTACCTATCACGCCATTTTCGGCATGAGAGTATTTGTTCGATTTAGGAGGAGGAGGAACAGAAAATTCCGATCTAGGAGCATCAGGGATTTTGTCATAGAGCGTGCCAGACTGAGTATATATCAAGTCTAGATATTGTGCACAAGAAATAACTTGCTCTTCAGTGACGACTCCTCCCTTCTGTGATAGAAGGTAACAATGACTTAATAAACCATTCAGCTAACAACTGATCGGGAACATGTGTTTTTACAATTCTACAACGACGCCGCAACTCATGAATATGATTGGATATGTGAGTGGCTGTCGTCTGTTTGAAATTGGTAAGAAGCTCTGTTCCTATTTCGTACCTTATGGGTAACTGAAAATGGGTTAAAACGGTTGTGGCAAGGGTACTGAAGTTATCAAATAAAGGTCTAGGAAATTCGATATACCATTTTCCTGCCGGACTTGTTAACGTTCACTAAAAAAGGCGAAGCCTAATCAAATTATCATTAAGAGTGTTGGATGAACACCACAGATGAAAGGTCATCACATGATTCAACAATTCTTCACCCGGATTTCCATTAAATTTAGGAATATCTGATGGAAGTTTATGCGGAATCATTGGCCACCAAGGGGCGTAAGCAATTGGATCGTTTATTAGTCGATTTAGATCCGGTAACTCTAAAGTCGACACGAAGGGCAACTGTTGATTCAGGTTCGACGAAGCATACCCAGGATAAGATGGGATTTCCTGAGCAGTTGGTCTTTGCATACTAGCATAATGCATTTGATGTTGATAACTTTGGTAAGGTTGATGGGCATAACCATTATGATATGATTGATGTTGACTATTTTGAATATACGACTGCCCATTACTTGCAAAGATCTGTTGCTCAGATCCTCGGTAAGCTTGTTGGAATTGCGGTTGTTGATATTGTACCAGCCATGGTTGTGAAGCCATTTGCTGTTGTCCAATACTGGTTGTTTGACCAAGATGAGGGGTAATGGTACCCGTCTGAGCTTGGGTCATTCCAGTTAAGGAGCCACTAATTGGCGATTGTGGTGGCATCAGAGAGACAAGGGGCTGTTGTATTACAACCTGAGAAACTTGAGGTTGACATACAATAGGCAACGCTTGTACTTGCGACACCGTTACAATAGCCGGTGTAGTGGGGATGTTTGACACAGGTAAAGTTTGTTGCATTGAGTATACAACTCTTGGTTGTGGAGGCAGTATCAGGACCCAACTGTTGGACGTAATCCCAACATAACCTGAATTTTGTTGTGAACTCTCGTATGGTTGTTCTCCTGGAGAGAACAATGAAAGGGCATACTGCCCCCGATACGACAGCATTCTAGTGCTCAAAGGAAGGATTTGCCTTCGGGGACCGGGTTGCCCAAATTGATGCTGTTGCGAAGGATCAATTTGTTGAGACTCAACATAAGAGATTCCAGATATCATTCCGGACGAACAAATGGGAACAGACCATACTGTCGAAACAGTCCCTGGACGGACTCCATCTAGTGGTTGAGAGCTAGTTGGAACAGATGGAACGCCAGCTAACATTGTTGGAGTAGCAGCAGGAGGTTCCGACGCTGCTGCATCAAATGACACAGTCCTGGATGTCGACAATTGTTCAGACATAACTAGTTTATCCAAAAGACTTCCTAGCGCTTCTAAAGGAACTTGCGATTCTATAGGAGCTTGCGATGAAGAGGGACCAACTTCTATTGAAGAAGGATATAGGATGATCCCAGCTCCAAAATGCGATGGAGTTCTTGATGGAGGATCATCCACAATATCTTCTATAGCAATCAATCTAGGTGGAAGAGGTAGACCGTCAAGTCTGTAATATATTTCTGGTGTCAAAGAAGGAATAGATTCTGTAGTGACAGACATTGGGGGGACAACACCTTCCGAATCAGCTGTAGATGAAGTCGGTTTAGGAATAGAAGTGTTTATCGCTACACTAGGATTAGTTCTAATGTCCTCTTGTGGCTGCGGAACTTCTTCTGTAGAGGCAGGAATACCAGAAATGTCTGGAGTAACCAGAGTCCCTGAAGATGTTGGAACAGAAGTTCCAATCAAACCAGGGGACTTTGACCCGGTTAAATGAGTTCGCTTCGTCCAGAGTGGTTTCATTCCAGGAGTCAAAGACGGTTGACTCGTTAATCTCCTCGAACGACGGGGTTTCGACTGACTTTCTTCCACGATTGTGAATTACTCGATCAACTCAAAATAAAGGGGAAAAAGTTATTCCGAATTAAATGAATTTTAGACGCTTTGACACAACTTGCTTTTTCAATTTTTAAGAGTTGAGAAAAAGCTAAAGATGACTCTAGTCACCTTCGATTTTTAATGAGCCTGAAGTGATAAGTGCTCACATGGACCTTTTCCTTTAAGGAGTCTAAAAAGGAATGAAAGAGACTACTCTGGAAATCTAGACAGAGGGATTAAGACAGAGGGATTACCAAACCAATCGCAAAACTACAGAATACTTTTTATGGTATAGTAGTCAATCTTCCTGAATGTTGTGTTTAGTGCATTGTGATCAATAGGGCAGCAGACATGGCTTCCTAAGGATAAAGGATATAGCCTATTGTGGTCTCCCAATATATACTTGACGGTATGTGTGAGCATAAGTCCGTACTGGCACTTTTCGTCTCAAAGAGGAGGAATCACCCAACCTACAGTGAAAGTGATAGTTACTAGGATTTACGACACCGGAATACGTCTCTAGCCTAGACTTCTAAATGTTGTCCATTACGTTCCAAAGAATTTTTATGTTCATTGAATTTATTTTATAGTTGATCTTTCTTAAGAAGTTTTCTTTTCAGGTTCACCGCGCGATGTAGATATACAATTCCTAAAATTCAATCTAAGATGATAAAGAATCGTTTTATCTTCTTTTTGAAATGAAAATCATAGCTACTAAGGAAAGAGAAATGAGATTCTTTTCGACAAAGAGCAGAGAGCACACACTAGATGCACTGTCCTAAATTGAAATCAACAAGCAGTCTGAATGAAAATTCACATGCATGTATTTGTTTTCAGCCTTCTTAATGTGTGAATGACAAGAAGAGTGCTAAGTAAAAATTTGAATTATCTTTTCAAAGCGACAGTACTAAAATATTTTCTTCAAAATACAAAAGGAAGATAATGACAACACTTTGCAATTTTGAATTGAAAAGTGCTTTCGACACTTGAAAAACCACTAATTCAAATCAAATACAAGAGTAACAGTGTATTCGACTATCAAGAATAGTAGGATTCTTTTCTTTGACTGAAAACGACACTTGTGACACCTCCAAATCAAAAGACGACAGTTTGATTACGCCACTTCTTTGTAAAAGAGAACTGTAAATGGCGCACAATACATAAAAACATTCACAGTTCTTTGCATGATGGAGGTGGAATAATGGAAAGGAAGGGAGTTTCCACAGAGGTATACTAATCACAGACAACAAAACTCTTGAATAAAGCTGATAGAGTGAACAAAAAACCAGAATCTGGAGCAGAAGAAGTCTTGTCTGATCAACGCACCTATAACACAGGGAAAGTGCGATGCAGTGCACCTACTGCACACGAGAGGTGCGATGCATCCAGATTCCCAAGAGGAGAAGGTACGATGGTCCATGGACGAGACTTCAACTTGGTTCTTGGTCACGGTTTGCAGCTTAGTTCAGGGATTTAGGCTGAGCTGATGATAGTCAGTAAATAGAAATCATAGGGGCTGATCTAATGAGGTTACTAGAGCCACCACCAGGGAAATTAGGATGTTTGCAAATCGATTGTTCAGTTTATAAACAAAACTCGGAGATAGACTGAAGCAGCATTGATCTACTTTGCACTTGCATAGCAAATGCAGTTCAAAGGCTAGCTGGCTTGACTTCATGCTCCGTCTGTAAGTTTATAAAGTAAACAAGTATAGACAAGGAAACAATCTATTCACTCCCCAATGGAGTCACCATTTTGTTATCGAGAAATATAGTGTCTATGTAAAGCTGCTAGTCCCACTAAGACGGGTGGCTATCTTAGAAACAAAAAGATAAAGTTACTTTTGTTTTCCTTTATGAGAAGTAGATAGGAGAGGAGCAAAGAATACCAACCTTGATCTTTCGCTCAATTCCTTGCTTGTTCCTTCTCCTCACTGACGGATGTTTGCCACTCTTCCCTTGACCACTCCGCTTCAAAGAGTACCTGTAAAGTCAAAGCAGCATAATACCTTCAAAGTGTAGAGATCTACAATCATAAACAATACAGGACCAGATATATATTGACCACACAAATGCATATCTTATCAGACATACAAGAATGTGGAGGAAAACTTGAATAGCTTTATTGATGTAAAGATTAGAAGAGAGGATTACAACCCGTTGATCTGACCCAGCGTCATCCTCCCAGCATGAAAGACCTTCTTCACCTCATGAAAAGCTTAGATCACCCAACACTATGATGTTCCACCAAGAAACCAACAACACTTCCTTATAAGATACAAAATTCCAACCTCTGGATCTTTGGGATGAGGGATCCATATATAGATGATTGCAGGGGGTGAGTCAGCTTCTAGGATTTTGATTAGTTTCCTCTCTCTGATAGTTCTTGATTCCACTTGGATATTGATGATCTCTTACTCATCCCTGGGCGAATTCAGAGAGGCAAGTGTCACAGGAGAAGTTTATGGAAGATTCCATGATCATCCACCTTGCACACCGTCTCTACCATTTGTCTACTCTCGCCCATCGCACCCTACAAAAGGGCTTTCCAGTATGCATCACACTTTTTACACTGAGCAAGTGAGATGAATCGCACCCTCTGCACTGGGCAGTCTGTATGGTCTAGTTTTGACCAGTTCTGAGCAGTTTTCTGTGGAGAACTTCTAGGAGATGATGTAATTAGCTGACCTTGTTCCTTTAGGGCATGAAAAAACACTTTTAGGGACTTAGAAGCCCTTGGTTTATGGACATATGTGATTGGGGTTGCAATGCCCAAATATGTCTATAACAACCCCATTCACTTGGATTGAGGGAAACCTCTTCAAACTAGGCTCGGATCAAATTTTGAGAAGATGTGTCAGGGAGGAGGAAGTCTTTGACATCCTTCTGACCTATAATGATGGGCCTTGTGGAGGTCACTTTGCAGCAAAGAGGACAAAATTCAAGGTGTTACAAGCTGGTTATTATTGGCCCACTCTTCATCAAGATGTGAAAATATATACTAGTCAGTGTGATCAGTGCCAAAGGATGGGAAAACCTACTCCAAAGGATGAAATGCCTCTACAACCTCAAGTGACTTTCAAGCCATTTGACAAGTGGGGCATGGATTTCATTAGACCCATTGACCCTCCTTCTAAGAAAAAGTAATACATCATTGTGTGCACTGACTATTTGACTAAGTGGGCTGAAACCAAGGCAATCAAGGCAACAATAGAGGAGAAGGTGGCTGCGTTCTTAAGGGAAAATGTCTTTTACATGTTTAGGTACCCTAGAGAACTTGTCATTGATCAAGGCAGCCAATTTACATCCAACATGATTGAAGACTTGTTAAGCCAACACAAGATGAAGCATAAGACCTCCACTCCCTATCACCCACAAGCTAATGGGCAAGTGGAGGTGACCAACAGAGTGCTGAAGGGCATCCTGACCAAAGTGGTTAGTAGCAGTAGAAAATATTGGGCAGATAGACTAGTTGAGGCCACCTGGGCCTACAATACCACCTGCAGGACCACCACTAGATTCACACCCTGTGAGCTGGTCTATGGGAAAAAGGCCTTGTTGTCCATTGAATTTGAGTACACTACATTAAGGATGGCAGCCCAACTAGATCTATATCTCAACAATGCACAAAAAGAGAGATTGCTCCAGTTGAATGGGTTAGATGAGTTCAGAATGTAGGTCGTCCTGCATACAAAGGTAACTCAAATTCAGAGGAAGATCTAGCATGCCAAGAACATCAAGGACAAGCAATTTCAAGAAGGTGATTGGGCTTTGTTATATGATTCTAGATATAAAGACTTTAGAACCATAGATGCAGAGGCCATTCCTTTACTTGTTAATGGGCACATATTGAAAGTTTACACAAGGCCATTGTTAAAGCAAGAGTTCATTGTTGGTATCAACAAAATAGTGATGGTGGTGGAGCAAGTCTCAGCTCCTACCTCATCAAGTCCCTGAGAAAAAAAATAAAAAATAAGGAGACAGGTGAAAACCTCCATGAGGCGCCTGAGTCCCACTGTTGGGTTGAAAACCTCTTGAGGTGGCACAATGGTGTCAAAACAATAAAAAAGAGAGAAATAAAAAGATCCTTGGGTGAAAACCTCTCTTGAGGCACCCAGGGAAAGCAGCTAGGATGAAAACCTCTTGGAGTTAGACTAGCTTTTTTTCAAAAAAAAAAATAATAATAAAAAAGTAGAAAAGAAAAATTATGAAAATATTGTTTGTAGGTCAGTAGGAGGATGATCAGAGCAACAATAGAGAATAAAAATGGACCTATTCAACTCATATTTTTATTTATCCATTAATTATCCTTCATCATTCCACCATTCCTTTCATTTTTTCACTCATTTGCCTTAGTTTGCAAGGGTTTTGTGTTTTCTACAGGATTCCCTGTAAACCTACAGGATCCCCCGAAAACCTACAGGATGATCTTGTAGGAATTACAGTGGCTTTGGAATCATAAAGGAAGTAACCCTAGAGCAAGGAAATTACTTTTCCATGTCAAAGAAATAAATTCCTACATCACCATCTCATTACCATACCTCTCTCCACCTTGATTATCCTTGTATTCATAAAAAAAAATTAGTTTCAAAAAAATTACAGTTGTCAAGAAAAAATGCAGAGAAAAAAGATGAAGACAGAGAGAAAGGGGACAGCACCTAAAGGTTATTTTTCACCATTCACAAAGCCCTAGACCTGCTCTGTTCCCATGCTTATCATCCTCAGGTCCCAGCAGTAGAGTATGATTAAACATTTTGAGGGAGAAGCAACTATAGGACATCTTATAGGAAATCCTGTAGTAGCCTATCCCACAAAATAGAAATCATAGGTTGCAGCAAGTTTCAAGCATGGAGATCAAAAGATATAAGTAGCTCCTCTAGAGCCTAGCAGTACCAAAAACATCATCATCATCAACACCAAGTACCTACACATCAAAGAAAATCATCAAAGGACAATAAAAGAAAGAAAGAGGAGAAATCACATACAACCAACACACAACAAAGACCTCATTTCTTTAACAACTGTAGTAAGGTATTGTTACCACAGGTAAGTATCTCGCTTCCACTATCTCATTTGCATAATGTGATCAAAAGATGTAAAAATTGTGAACGAGTTGGTTTATAAATGAAAGTTGGCCAATTAACTTGGCCACCTTCATTCAGTCAACGAGAACAAAATAGTTATTCCTCACACACGTGGTAGCAGTCAAGTCAAAGAAAAGGAGGATGAGGTCGAAAGTAGTTAAGACTATGGATGCCCGAAGTGGGAGTTGATTACGAGGTGAGGAGAATGATGATGTGGTAGTGGGACCAACGGTCCAAAAATATATATTCATACCTAGGCTGCCAGCACACCACCTCACTCAAATCAACCATAAGAGGAAATAAACGTTGATCCCCATGCATAGATGCGTTCACATTCTCGAGGCTCACACTAGCAAAGTTGCTCTCGACCCTCCAACAGTCTACAAGAGAGGTGAATTTCATTTTTTTACAGGGAATCCTACAGGATCCCACAGGAATCCTACAGGATACACTCAGGCAGTCTACATGATTGGAAGTGAGCAATTTTAGAGGGAGAAAAACAGGGGTTGGCTACATCAAGCATTGTAAGGAGGTAGGCTCCACATTTCCTCCTATTTTTCCAAGTGAAAGGAACAAAAAATCCTCTAGTTTTTTGAAATTGATTGCAGTAAAAGGGAATTGTATCCACAAAAATTTCAGTTCAATTTCCTCCTTCATTAAAATATTGTATTAGACATATATACTCCTCCATCCATCAGAAAAAAATGACAAGGGGGTTTAGTAGAAGTGATCCCATCAACATTGTGAGGCTTCACTAACACCCTCCTGTGCTAGAAATATTCACAAGGCATAATTGGATGGGTTTCTTTGAGAAATTAAGGGGGTATGATGATGACATAGCCAAAGATTTTTCTCTCTCCCTCATTCCACTAACTAGGACCCATGCCACTATTGTGGTGAGAGGCCTTTCCATAGAGCTCACCCTTGAACTCATAAGCAAAATTACAACACTCTCCTTAGGAGTGCCTTGGAGAAAGGAAGACAAGGGAAATAACCAAACTGCAAAGAAGAAAATCTTTTTAGAGGGATAGGAGGCCATGGAAGAAAAAAATGGAGTAAGAAGAGCAAGCCTACCATACCTCTAGAATGGAATAAGATACCAATTTATAAAATATATATCATGTGAAGGTAGGTATAGTGTGGTGTATGGATACCACTTTAGGCTTCTTGAAGACTTGAGGTTTGGAGCAGATACACCTCCTCACCATAGACTCAACATACCCTGCTTCCTTCTTCAATCACTGATAGATATGAGCATGAAGGTGAAGGAAGGAAACTACCAACATCTGGCCCATCATGGGTTTATTAGACGCATCATAGAAGATACCCTCCACAACCTTAGAATTCCTATCACATGGGAAATTTTCAGAGACATGCAGAAAGAGGAGGATATAAAAGCCCTCGAATATGACAAGAGCCCTACTGCCAGTGAAAGGGATGAAGAAGAGACTAAAACAGATGAAGAAAAATCAGAAAGGTATGAAGAGGAAATATATGAAGAACTAGAGGAAGAGAAATAGAAGGAAAGTGGTGAAGAAACATAAGAAGATGCCAAGGAGGAAACTGATGAAAAAGGAGAAGAAGAGGATAAAGAAAAAGATGAAAAGGGAAATGGAAAAGAGGAGGCATAAGACAAGGAGGAGTCACCCAGGGTGTCTCCAGAACCCACTGAGAAAGAGGCAATAGCTTCCCTCATTGCCCTTAGCATCCCTATCAAACAAAAAGGCAAAAGACAGAGACAACTCCTTTTTACTTTACAACAAGAAAAAGTACAAGAATAAGGCAGGGAAAACCTCAAACTCCCACCAAGGTTCCCATTGTTATTGAAGACTCGCCTAAACAACAGTAGAAGATGTCTCCTCTTATACAAACTCAAGGAGAAGGATCCTCATGACAAACCTCCCCTAAGCCTCCTATCACTTATGTGAGAAGCCCTGTGACTAGATTTGCCTCATCCAAGGGAAAAGACATCCTACAGGATACACAACAGGACCTACAGGAAGCAAAGGAAATCCTACAGGAAACTAAAAAATTAGATAAGGAAGGGAGTATGTAGCAAGAAACAAAGAAGGAGGATCCAGAGTTAAGGGAACCTAACCTTGACTCCTACTATAGATTTATTGAAGGGGTAGGGTCATTCCACAAAAAATTTCCATCCCATTATTCTTTGAGCTTGAGAAAGAAAGAGAAAGAACACATAGATGGATGTAGATTTCCAAGTCCAAGTGAGTGGAAGACATAGGTCACATGGAGGAAAAGCTCAAAGAGATGGGCAGAGAACTAAGCAGCCTGAGGGATAGAGAGGCCATAATGAAAACTTAGTTGGAGGCAGAAAATGCATGGTTGAAAGGACAACCGCAAGAAAAAGAGAATCAATTGGAAACCATGGAAAGTCTATCTTTAGAGGCAATCTTGTGCAGGATGCCAGCTAAGTCCTATGCATTATACCTTAAGGAATAGTGGCCGCAGTTCTAAATCAAGACCCTAGCACAGAGAGGCACTATGCCATTCTAGGATTATAGACAGTTCATTGATCTTTGTGATCAAAGCACATTGGAGGATAGGGCTAAGATGTTTGAGTTCTACTTGCATAACATGGCCTTGACAGATCTAAATGTATGGGACCCTAATGTAAAACTAGGTGATTTACAGTTGATGGCCTTGGTGACATCATGGATGAACCATGAGGAAGAAAGGGCTACATAAATGAAGAAGATGTTGGAAAGGGAACAAATAGAGCCTCTCATGATAAGAGATGAACAGTCGAATCAAATGGCTGTCATCAGCACACATAATTCAATTGAAAATGATCCTCTACTTGCACCCAGGTATCTTGCTGCCCAAGAGCAAGCAATTACACATTTTGAGGATATGTTCAGTCTGTTAGGGGATGACAACATGCAGTCTTGCCAAAGGAGATGGAATACTTTTCCATAAAGTTTGAAAACCAGAGAGTACCATTCTCCTCAAAGAATGAGAGAAGCACTGAATAGGACACCCATGTACTAGCAAACCATCCAAAGGCTCAAAGTTAATTGGGTTGGCTTGAGACGCAGTCCACCACTACTCTTGGGGATGTTAGAAGGAAGGAAGGAAGAGGAAGAAAGAAAGAAGTGGGAGGAGATAGAAAGGAAGGCAGGATTCTATGCACACGAATAGGAAACCATAACAGAAGCATGGGATGTCAGGGAGGCCACTAGGGCTATGAAAGATATGGATATTGATTGAGTTTCTTAGGGGATGAGCAACACTTTCAGTAGTGGGGTGATGATGAGACTCATAATTGGGTAACTATATGGACCTCAATTCACCTGCTATATTAGTCAAATCAACTATTCTCACAATTTATTACATGTTTTAATTATATTTTGTTTAATGAGATGAGTCAAAGTGATATATTATGCCTAGTAGACTAATGTGCATTGAATGCAGGTTTCTGAGAGAAAATCAGGGAATCTTTGCAAGATTAAAGGCTGAAACTCAAATGGTACAAGGAAGAGAGATTGTAGGAGGTAAATCCTCCTCATTTACTCCTCCCTCATTCGAATATTGCTCCATCAATCACACTAGCTCGGAGTACAAGCAACCAAGTCATGAAGATCAAAAGGCATCCAAGCAAGTGACAATCAAAGAGTTAGTTTATCTCGAGTTTGGGAGCTGAGCCTCCCTATATTTAAGGAATTCTTTGGGGACTTCAGTTGTATAAATAAAGAGGCCTAGAGACTCATTAGGATTCAAATTTTTTCTATAGAAACACTAGTTATTTTTTAGCTCCAGACTATGGAAGACATTGCTATGTAATTTTCTATTTTGATAATGAGAATGAACTTTTCCTTGACCCAGTACTGAGTTAACTCAGAGGGCTGAAACTTTTGGGTTAGGGACCAACCCTAGCAGCAAAGGCTCCTCTTCTTGTATTTGTATGATTAGATTGATTTCATATATTCAGGGTCAAATTCTCCTTAAAAGTATTTCATTACAAGTAGTGTAGATTTGATTAGTTTGTTTACTAGTTTTCTTCCATTTGTGCCTTACTTCTGCAGTAGTTTAGAAGAGATAAAGGACCATCAAAAACCTATCAATAGGTGTTTTGGCCTCACTTCTTCCTTCAGGGATCATGATTTGAGGAAAGGACTCCTATGCAGCCCCAAAAATACAAAATTCTACTTTCTCATAGAATTTAGAGTTTTTTGTACTTAAGCAAGCATTTGATCAAGTTGCAAGAGTAGGACCTAGTCATCATTTCTTCCTTTTTTAGCCTTATAGTAGATATCATCAATGATTCCATCTTATTCTGCAAGTTTTCCTCATGCATGAAGTAGACAACTAGCTCATTAAACTTTGTTTTCCTAGCTTATTGAAATTCTTCTTGTTTACATGATTTTTGGGCAAATATCAATGTTTGATGTAGTGCAGGTGTTTCAGAAGTAAAGAGAGATATCATAGCTGACAACCTCCTTCAATCTTCATCCATCCATGATCATTCCTTACTTTCACGAAGACCCTCACCAGTTTCATCATTTTACAAGGAAACTTCTCCAAGCACGTTGAGAAAATCCAACCATCTACCAACCTTGGTTTTGAGTTTTGAGTGATCCTAGGAATTTTCCTGCTTCATTCCACCCACCAACCACCTTCCTTAAGCCTTCCATCACCTTCAGCACCCATCATTTTTCTCTCGGTTGTATCCTATGGAAAAACAGGGAATCCTGTAGGTTTTTAGGACATCCTTTAGGTTTTCCTGTAGTGGCCTGTTTTGAGTTCGAATTGAGGGAAAAACCTCTAGATAGCCAGACAAGGTCACTTAAGGATCTCCCAAACCTTCCAACCATCCACCAACATTCCTATGCCACCTGAAACATCGCCAAAAGAGATTAGCTTTCACACTCTTCCATAAAAAAGATAAAAACAGAAACATATTTATTCTAGTCATTTACATGCACAGTAGTAATGTTTGATGTTTTGAACTTACATGCTTAGGACAATAGAATTTCATAAATGTTAACTTAGCATTACTTTTGAATCATAGTCTCTTAGAAATTAATTAGAAAATGGTGTGATTTTAGCATTAGATTTCAGTCTTTTTCCTTATTGCAGTAGACAAGCTTTCTCTTAGAGTAGATTTCTCTTTCCCTCCTCAGTAATCAAGCTTCTTTTGAATCCATAGAAGTCTGGCTTGAAAAACCCTAGTGGTCTCTTGGAAGATAATCAATGAAAAAAGGGTAGAACCATCACTTTTACTTGTGTATACAACAGTGTCACCTCCAAGTTTGTAGGAACCCCGGGTTGATTAAGTAAAGCTAGTAGCCATAGGAGCGTAGCTTTCTTGTTGCAATATTGGTGCTCATCAGAGGCTTTAGAAAGGGATAATGACAAGGTTTTAAGGATGTTTATTGATTTGGTTTCTAGGTCATCTAAATGAATGCGACAAAATGACCTGTAACAAATTCCCCCCTAAAGAACATGTTATCACCTAGATTGACCTCAGGCTGAAGGGAGGCAATGCAAGGGTAACCACAAACCAAGCTTAGACAAGTAGCTAGCCCTATTAGGCCAGGAGAGGGCTATCTCTATAAGGATCTCAGTCAAGATGACTAGATCAAGTAAAGGATTTTAGGCTAGGTATAGTAGCTCGAAATTTTCGATTGTATTTTGAAGAGCTTTTGTCGGATCAGGAGGAGCTAGGCAATTTAGGTCTGGGACATTAGGTCAGAAATGTAGGGTGTTCTATGGGGCAAGGTAGGCATAGGCTTTAGCACTCTAGGGCTTGATGAGGTGAGATTTTTAATATTGGTGAGAAGCTAAGAAGGGCATGTGACAATCATGGATCCTTCCTGGACTGCAGAAAACATGAAACAGTGAATGGTTTCCCAAGGCAAAGCACTGATGCAATGAATTCTGCCTATCAAACTTGAAAAAATTCAACTAAAAGCAATGAAATGATTGATGCCACACATAAAACATATAAACATATAACCACAGAAGAAGAAACTGTACTAAAACTCCATACCACAGGGATCCCATAAAAATAGCTGCAATTCTTATTAATTTCCTGTCAAACTCCTTACAAAGGTGTACAATCAAGCTCTGTGTATCCACACTAAGTCCAACCTGTAAAATGACTGAGAAACTACATGATATAGGCCTCAAAACAAATAATCCTAGCCTTAGTGGTCGAATCCATGAGAGGAGGAGCAATTGCACAAAAGACTGAACTGATAGCTAAAGACTAGGGTGGTCAAACTGACTCATCCCTAATATGAAGCAAACTAATTCATTACATGCCACTTAGGCCATTCATCTGATGTATCTACCCTAGGTAACAAAAACAAACTTTAATTACATCATCATTATGAATTATATAAGTGAAAAATCAAAATCCCACAAGTGAAAAGCATTTTCTGAGAGAAACAGTGAAACATTTGGCTGCCTATCAAATGTACAACGCCAGTGTTAAACGCGCAGCGCCTGAAGGAAGTGCACATCGCCATATTCAGAGTGAGCTTTGACTACCTTCCTAGTGTCCAAATCTAGCTTAGGATAGCTCATTGGAAATTTTATCCTATCTAGTTTCCAAAAATGCCCCTAGTTTCCAAATTGAGCTTGATTTACCCCTCCAAAACTGCAATCTCCCAAAACTACTCAAACGCATAGCGCCTGGCCCAAAAAATAGGCATAAACATGATTTTTAGGTGGTTTTTTGCCTTTTCCACCTAGTGGTTTTGACTTTCAAATCTGGAAACATGGTTTTCTTGAGTGTAAATGGTCTTTTGAATCCAATGGTGGTGGCCATTCCTCCCAAAGATGATCCAAAAAAGTGCGGAGCACCTAGGCACTGTGCGTTTGACCAAGGGACTGATACAAAAATTACCTGAAGAAAAAAGGAACTGCTAAAAGCAAAAAATGGAGTTTAGGTTCTTCAAAAATTGTTAACATAGCTGATGTTAAAAATGACTAAGCATAGAGTGAAGCCTCCACCAATAGGTTAAGCTTGTCAATCTCCTTCTGATGAGTTAAGGCCTCAATTTTTGCATGAGCCCTTTCGAGCTTGGCTCTAGCAATTTTGTTTCTCATGGCATAGTATTTGGCCATTCTTCTTTGAACCTCCGTATCTCTATTAGCTTTAGCTAACAGGTCCTCAAGATGAGTGTTAGCCCTCTCAAGCCAATATTCCCGGTTCTCATTCACCATTATGCCAAATTGTTCATTTAAGGTGAGTTGGTTGGCAAGTTGAGCTTCTTTTTCTCTTTCAAGCTCCAAAGCTCGCTTTAGGCCTCTAGTCCTAGGCCTCCTCGTGGACATTTTTTCCTCCATGGGCTCACCATAGTCACCATAGGCTTCCTCAAGTTGGATTTTAATCTTTTCAGCTTCCCTTTTAGCTTTGATGAGCTGAACTTCCATAAGCTCATGCTTGGTCTCCATTTGCCTATTTTCTTGTTCATAATAAGATATAATGTATTTTGCTCTTTGTAGTTTCACCTGCAACTCACTTATCAATGCTTCTTGCTCTTTGAGGATCATTTTGGTGTTTTCCTTTTCATCTTCCTCATCTAAGTCCACTAAGTCAAAATATTTCTCAGTTTCATGGGGGTCTTCTTCCTGTTTTTACATTTCTGTTTCAACCATTTTTTCCTTTGCTTTCTATACCTGCTTCGCTAATGAAGAGAGCAAGGTCCCTCCCACAATCTGTGGGGCAAACACTTGCCTATTTCCTCTTTGATAGGTGTGCACCATAGTACCTAAATTATTCCCTCCGGGCTTACTACTTTGACCCTGATCAATTTGTTCTTTGTCACTGTCCTCTTTCCTATCAGATGAAAGAATAGGTCCATGGAATGGTGATAATGGGGGTGATGGTGGATGATATGATGATGGAATGCCTTGAACATTTTGAGTGGAAACTTGAGCGAAAATGGGGTTAGATATAAGTGTACTCCATGCAATGTTAAGTTCTTTAAGGTGATACAGAACTATGATCTTTATGAGGGAATGGTGAAATAAGCTTTTCATTTGATCTTTGTATTCTCTTTTTTGGGAAATGTAAGCCATCTTCTCAACACTCCTAAAAATATAGTAGGGTATTGAGCATTTTAACCCTAGTGAAATGCATAAGTAACCAGATGTGGTAAGAATAGACCCTAGAGAAACTACCCTCACATGAAAATACTTCATTATCATCCTCATCATAGGTGCATATCTATTAAAGAGGTATGAGAAAGGGAAATAGCCTTTTCTTTCACTTCTGTACCTAGGTTTGATGTATGGTTCATAAAAATGTGCTTCTATTTCACCCTGCTTGAACCATTTTCCCCCAACTTTTGGAATCCCAGTGACAGCTAATATGATGGAAACAGACAATGTGAAGGTTATGCCTACAAGAGTGACTTGGTTATCTTGAATTTTGGTTATGAAAAGCCTAGTCAACTCAGGGTGGTACTGGACTGCTTGGACCTACTCACAAAACTGAAAACACCCTAACCATTTGAAGGATGTTACTCTCATAGGAGAAGTTAGGAGCTCTTTGAGATCTGTGGGCTCAAACATGTGAATTTTCCCTCCTTTATGTGGCCTTCTCTACTCTATGTTTCCCTCTCTGTCTGATCCCTCTTCTTCACTGTGTGGCCTATATCCTTCATTAACCATGGTGTCTTTGTTATGAAACACTAAGTAAATGGTAGGGGAATGCAAGTGTTTAGGAAGGAAAAAAGAAAAGGGAAAGGCAGATGGGAGTCCGATGGGTGTAGGGATAGAGGTCTCTGAAAGGGGATATAGGGTATTGATTAGGTAGTTTTGGTAAATGGGAAGTTTGTTTGCAAAAATTAGGGCCTAGGAGAAAAACTAGGGTTTTGAATGTGAGACTAACACCAATCTTGATTTCATTCTTCATACATTGAGGAAATAACTTTGAGGAGAGGGAAAATGATGTTTTGAAGAGGATACTTGTTTTAAGGCTGAGGAGGTATCAAGAACTGAAGCGAACAAAGTTCCTTCTACAAATTAATTACTCCCAAAAGACTTGGAATGTCAAAATATCCATTTAGGATATAAATATTATATTAAATAAAATGAATAAGAATGAATTATTTTCAAATGAGAACGAGAGGCTTGCTTATATACCAAGAAAGTGTCTTTTCATGAAGAGTCATGTCCTATTAGACATGCCTCTTCAACCTAATTACTAGCTTAACTAACTATTATTTATGATTATTATCTTTTACATTTATTTCATATTATTTATTTTAATCGTACATTGAATGAAGCAACAAATTCTTCTACAAATTAATTACTCCCAAAAGACAGTCAAAATTCAATTTGATAAAATATCTATAAATAAAATGAAAAGAAGAATGATTTTTAAAATGAACGAGAGCTGCTTATATAGCAAGCAAGGTCTCTTCAGAAGAGTCATGTCCTATGAGACACCCTCTTCAACCAATACTAGCTTAACTAACAATTATTTATGATATTATCTTACATTATATTTATATTATTATATATTTTATTCGTTACGTTGTCTTCTTCCTCAAAAACTTTGTCCTCAAAGCTTGCCGATGAAAAAAGCTTGATCTCTTTTTCTGCTTTGAAAGTATTTTTGTCTCGGAACAATCATCTTCGTTGATACAAGCTGATATGATCTTCTTAGTGACAAACAAAATTGTCGCACTGAGAAGGGATTAGACCATCCCAGATGAATCTTCTGTATATTATTCTGATCACTGGAATTTTGTAACGACTTGTTAGCATAATACTGGATTGATGTTATGTCATTATTCTCTAGAACATCAGTTTGTTGTTTTTGTTCTGAATGGTCCTGATACTTAGCTTGGTTGAGTTGTCTAATCTTGTGATTCAGATGTCGATATAAAGTTTTTAGATTTTCTTCTGGTGAGGATGTTATTGAATTGGTTATGGAACATTCACTTGGGACGTCCATTGTCTGAACTGCAACATCTAAGTGTGTCGTTTCTTCAACTGACTTGTCTTCTTGAGTTGTCATATTAACTGGATTAGTATTTGTTCCCTTATTTTCAACTTGGACTACTACGACTGGAGATTCTGATGCTTCTTCTTGAGTGAATTGTTCCAACTTATCTTTTAATGCTTTCTTATCATCCTTAAGCTTCTTAATTTGAGTGAGTAGACTTTGATTATGGTTTTTTAGTCGTAAAAGTTCTTTGATTTTTGATTCATCAACCTTATTTTTAGTGTTTTGAATTTTAAGTTTTTCATCTTTTAGATCTCTGATTTGTTCTAATAATTTTTTATTAAAGTTCTTTAAACGTAAATTTTTCTCTTCTTGTTCTGATCAATGTTGCTTGAGTTCTTTCTTTGACATTTTAGTCTTCTTCACTTGTGCCAGTAATTTTTCGACGTGGTCCTTAAGACGAGAAATTTCTTCGTCCTTTTCCATTATTTCTTTGTAATGTATATCCACAATATTTTTATGTTCACATTCTAACACTTCCTTGCTTTGTTGAATTTTGGCTATTTTGTCATTCTCTTGATCTTTTCGCTGCACTTTCTCAGTACGCTGGATAACATCATTTTGTGGAAGTGATGATGGATGTGAAGGAAAGAAGGAATCCATTCTCTTTCTCTCCTTAGCCCGTCGCTCCATTCTTGTAATTAATTGTTCTATATCTCTTGTGATTAATTGTATTTGTTCCTTACTCATGGATTCCATATTTTTTATTTTTCTTCACTTCTTTTATCTTCCATTTTTTCAACAATTTATTT
>APFE030625805.1:27979-47624 GCA_000404065.3 Pinus taeda | reverse complement strand
AGAATCTCCCAATGTGTGGTAGAAACACTTCAATTATGAAAACAACAAGGTTGATAGCCAAAGGCTTGGTGATTAGCCAAACGTGGCTCTGATACCAAATGAAGCGAACAAAGTTCCTTCTAAAAACTAATTACTCCCAAAAGACTTGGAATGTCAAAATATCCATTTAGGATATAAATATTATATTAAATAAAATGAATAAGAATGAATGGTTTTCAAATGAGAACGAGAGGCTTGCTTATATACCAAGCAAGTGTCTCTTCATGAAGAGTCATGTCCTATTAGACATGCCTCTTCAACCTAATTACTAGCTTGACTAACTATTATTTATGATTATTATCTTTTACATTATATTTATATTATTTATATATTTTATTCATTACAGGAACACTAAAGAATGAATATGGGAAAAATTAGCCAAATGTGCGGCGCCCACAGGAAGTGCACAACGCTTCTGCAGAGAGCGCAGCGCTAAGAGGAAATGCGCAGCGCCTCCACTGTTTCTGTTGATTTGTGTAAAAAAACATTGCTGGGGTTTGCTCAATGCAGGGTAAAAGGGAAATAAAGAAGATATGAAGGCAAGAAGATATTTATACACCCTTGAATTTAGTCTTTAGCTCCTCAAACCCCCTTTGCTAATGTTTTTTTTTGTCACTTTCACCTTTAAAATCTACTTTAATGCCTTTTCCTTTTTGTGTCTTTGCAGGTGGATAAATGCTCAATTTGACTTGAATTTTGTAGTGTTTGTTTGTCTTACAGCAAGGAGAAATGCTCTGGTGTAGCTAAGATCCATTGTTACATATAAGAACTTAAAATTACATATGGAATACAAATAAACTTAAAATACTCTGTTTTCACCTCAAAAAGATGTTTTTGAAGTGAAAATTACATTAGGTTAAAAAAATAATAAATCAGTAGCTTATGACTTACAAATCATCATGCTTGTTTCATCAATCATCGTCATATCCTTGCTGACCTTTATTTACCTTTTAACATCAAACTTTTGACCTTGGTGGTGAAACCCTAAGACCTAATGAAATCATGACTGCAGATTGATTATGAAACCATAACTAAAGACAATCTGAAGAAGGATCAACAAGTATACTCTATGAGGGAAAAATTTAGATTTTCTAAAGAGAAAACAACCATCAATGGATCAGTATATCATGACCTAATGGAATGATGCAAAATTTTCAGTATGGGACCCCTAAAATGAAAATGGAAAGAGAATTTTGATCCCTGATGGAAGTATGCAGATACTGACACTAACATTGGCCTTATTGGGGATGGAAGCTCCTTGGAGGTGTCAAGAACACCGTATACCAAGTGCCTCATCCATTAGGCAATACGGTCAAAACCAGAAAAAAGTGAAAAATGACGCAATACAACTGAACGCTGACTCTCAACCAAACTGACTCAAAACTTGACTATAAACCAAATAGACTAAACTTCACACTAATCATTTAAACTTTATAGCCTTCACTTTGGGTCCCAAGCTCAAATGACAGTATACTTGAAAAATTGCAAGGAAAAACAAATTGGTATATACAATGAAGGTGTAGTAACTTCAGGAAACAACCTCAAAAGTAGTAATGCTGCAAGAGCCTACCATTCACTGACCCTCCTGAACAATCCTGACCATCCATTTCCTTTAACAAAAAGGCATTTTGTCCTCGATGGGCTGATATTTTGTACGGTCCTTTCCATAGATTGTCAAACTTACCATGCTTTCCCTTTTCCTCATTCAGCGAATCCCACCGTAGCACTACATCCTCCAGCTGAAACTTTTATACTTTGGTTTTGCGGTCATAGATCTGCTTTATCTTCTCTTGCAACCAGAAAGTGTTTTGGGAAACCTCTTCTCTTGTTTGCTGAAGGTGATTCATTTGATTAATTCTGTGCTGAATATCATCCTCTTCACTACCAACTTCCTGTAATAGTCTCATGATCGGGACTGCAAATGATGTAGGAAATACTGTATCAGTACCATAAACCAACTCAAAAGGTGACATACCTATGGATTTCTTACTGCTCACTCTGTCGGCCCACAAGGCATTAACAAGCTTTCGATGCTAATTTTTCTTATTCATCTCCAACATTTTCTTGATTATATTCACCAAGGACTTATTTGATGACTCAGCCAATCCATTGCCTTGTAGGTAGTATGTTGTGGAATGACCCAATGTAATATTATACTTGTTGCAAAACTCCACCATCTTCTTGGACTTAAATGTCGCTGCATTATCTGTTATGATCTTGTTAAGGCAACCAAAACGAGACAAGATATTAGATTTTAAAAATTGGATAATTACCGTATCTATAGCCTGCCTTGTCAGAATGGCCTCAATCCACTTGGTGAAGTAATCGGTAGCTTTCAAGATCCATTGGTGTTGTGCTAATGATATAAGATGTATTTCCCCTATGAAATCAAGTCCCCACTGCTGGAAAGGTGCATTTACTTCAACTAGTTTCAAAGGAAGGGGAAGCAACTTCCTTTTTCCTTGAAAAACTTGGCATTCATGGCAACTCATCACTGTCTTATATAAATCTGAAAATAACGTTTGCTAATAATATCCTGCTCTCAACACTTTGTTAGCTGTTGTTTTCCAAAACAAATGACCGCCACAATCACCTCTATGAAAATCATGTATTACCTACTGAGCTTTGTCTTTAACCAAACAATTAAGAAGAACCCCTCTCGGATCTTTCCAATAAAGAGCAATGTTTAAAATGCAAAATTTTGCAGATTTGAGTTTTAGTGATCTACCTTTACTTCTTGACATTCCAGGATGTGGCGAAAGATGCTGAAGAACATAAACTATATTAGAATACCATGGTGATTGGAGAAACATTTCTGAGACTTGAATGAGCAAGCCACCATCTTCATCCTCCGACATTGTTGTAATGAGATTTATGTCTAGAGCATGTAGATTTGGTTCTGCCATCAGTTTTTCCAAACCTTGTCCCTTGATCAGTTTAGTGGGTTTAATCTCTAGATCATATTCCAACATTTTTGTTATCCACTTACCTCTTCTTCCCTCTGGATCAGTTTGCATAAGGATATCCTTTACTGCTGCATTAGGAATGTATGCTATGGTATGTGAATGCAGAATGTACACTCTGAAATCCTTCAATGCTTTTATGAGAGCTAGCGCTTGTTTTTCAGTGATATTATACTGCAAGGTTGCATCTCGAATAGTCCTACTAAAAAAAGCAACGGGTTGCTCCATCTGATCTCGCTTTTGCATCAATACTGTAGCCATGGTGTGCTCGGATGCAAATGAAAATATAATGAAATCATGAGTGTAATCAGGACTAATCAAGACTCGGGCTGTGGTCAAAGCAAACTTTACCAAATTGAATGACTTCATGGCATCCTTGGTCCATTTCACAGTGTTTTCCTTTTTCATCATATTAGTCATTTCATGTAAATGTTAAGCCAAATTTGGTATAAATCTGCGTAAGAAATTCACCTTACCATTGAAAGCCTAAATCTCCATTTTGTTGCGCGGAAAGTCTATATGTTGAATTGCATCCACCCTTGAAGGATCAATGCGGTCACTGTCTTTAGAAATGATATGGCCAAGGATTTTACCCTCGTCCATGGAAAAAAGACTCTTCTTGGGGTTGAGAAAAATCCCGAACTTTCTACATTTCTAAAAGACAATCCTTAAGTGGTGCAAGTGTTCATCATCAGAACCAGAAAATACCGTCAAATCATCTAAATAAACAACCAAGAAAACATCCTTCTCATTAGCAAAAGTGATGTCCATCGCTCGCTGGAAAGTGGCTCTGACATTCTTCAATCCGAATGGCATTTTGGCATACTGAGAGTTCCCCAAGGTGTTGTGAAGGTAGTTTTGTCTTGGTCTTTTTCATGCACCAAGATCTGATTATAGCCCGAGTAACCATCGAGTAGTGACATCTGTGATGCTTCAACTACTCTTTGTAGAATATGGTCCATCTTTGGAAGCAGGTAATTATCCTTTAAGGATACTTTGTTGAGGTTCCAGAAATCTATGCACAACCTTATTTCTCCAGTCTTTTTTCGTACCGGGACCAAATTCGAAATCCAATCAGAAAATCTGATTGGAACAATGATGCCAGCTTTGAACAATCTGTTCACCTCTTTCTCGATGGATGGCAGCAGCTTTGGATTGATCCTTCTCAACTTCTGTCTGAAAGGCTTTTGATCCGGTTTGATAGGAATAGTATGCTAAATTATATCCTTGTTACGCACCTTGAAATTTGAATAATCCCATGCAAACACATTAGAAAATTCAGAAAGTAATCTAACATGCTGGGCCTTTACCTCAGGAGACAATGCTTTTGATAGCTTTACAAGCTTGGGCTTGTCAGTTGTTCCGAGATTGACATCTTCAACTCCTTTTTCGGTAGGAACCAAGCTCGGTTTTCTTGAAACATCATCTTGATCAAAAATCTCCTCTAAAAGTATGAGACCTCTAGGAATAATGTTATCCTTCAGCTGTAATACCTCCATTTGGTTCACCTCAATCTCTTGTTCATCGGTATCACAATCATCATCAATGGAAGCATTCTTGAACTTTCCTTCATTCTGCAAAAAGGCATTGATTTCATTATCATCCCAAAACACTTGCTAATACCTTAAATTATCTGGAACAGTAGGCCGGTGTTTGACATGAATTTCAAACTTGTTGCTGGAGTTCATTGGGATCTTCAAATTGCTTGCCGCAGTGGTGAGTGAATCTGCAATAATGTTTTGAGTCCGGGGTACTGCTGTCAAGGTATATTCAGGAAACATTCTCAAAATATCTAGGACTACATTTTTGTAGGCTCTCATCCACGGATGCTTTGCTTGATACTCTCCCTTTACCTATTTGATCACCAGCTCTAAATCACCATAGACAAAAATTCTTTTTGCATTCAGTTTCTTCAAAATTTTAAAACCTGTGATCAAAGCCTCATACTTTGCTTCATTGTTAGAGCAATCAAAAGCCAACTTGCAAGAACATACTCTAACATTACTTGGGACTTTGGTAGGTTGGAAAGTAGGGTTGCGAATCAAATTCCTATACTAGCACCATCCTTACCCACAGCGCCATCGAAGTCCATGCTCCAAAGGCCGGGTTCATCTTCTATATGCTGAAATTTTGTTTCCCTCTCTACCTTACCTTGCCTGATTACTTCATTTTTCTGCTCTTCACTGACCTTTTGCTATTGTGTAGATTGCTTAGAAGAACTTGCTACTTTTTCTTTTTCCTGATTAAGGACTGCCCTAAAATTTTTGGAAATTTTTGGTACATCATCTACTTCTACAATTTGAATATCTACATCATGTAATCCACTATCAGAGTACAAAACAAATGATTCTAAATCAATATGTACAGCATTTATTGGATGATTCATAGGCTTCTCTTTACTAGTGATCACGTATTTCATTTTCTTCTCCCAGTATAACTTTCTCAATTGACTAAAAACGAGAATGGTAGAATAAGAGAAGTCAAGTTGTAAAGTTCCCTTGAGTTTAGCACCCCACGATCTAGACAAGAGCATACCAAATCGAGGTGGAATATTAGCAACAACCACATCCATCAAAACATTTTTAGCTGGGATTTGATCTAAAGACACTACCAGATCTTTGATAATACCAATGTAATGAACTCTATCAGAGTCAAAGGAGTACAAATCATGATATTTTCGGGTTATATCTAGGCCCAACTTCTCCATAATGGCTTTAGGCATCAAATTATGAGAAGCTCCAGAATCAAACATGGCATTATGGAGAATGTACTCATGCAATCTAAGACTCAGATAAAAGGGAGGAACTTCACTATCTTCAGGCTGACCTTCTAGGGCTAGACCAAAAATGAGTTCAGGATGATCATCTTCGACATTTACCATGTCTGACAAAGGGTATATTTGCAAAATTCTAGATACATGGTGTTTATAATTGCTATTCTTTACCAGCTCAGTCAAAGGAATGGACACTTTTAATTTAGCAATTTCACTTTCTAAATTAAAGGATGAAACTTTTTCTACCTCTTTGATAGTAATGTCCTTCTTCTCTACTTGCTCTTTCACTGCATTTTGTTGATTTCTTCTCATTTGCAATGATATTTGATGATGGTACTTTGATGGAACTCGGATCAGCATGCTCTTTCCCTTTCTTTTGAATGTTTGAGGAGTCATTCTTTGATTGTAGATCCTTTATTTTCTGAATGGGATTGATCGGTACATCTCTGCTCCTCAAAGAATACTGCCTCTACTGTGCTATCAAAGCATTCATAAAACCTCACTGATAATCATCAAACTCAGCCTCCAAAACTGCATCGTTTGCTAATATGTAATCTTCATCCCTTTGAATGTCTGGAACCTCTACATATTCTTCATCTTCTGTTAGAAAAATGGGCATACCATCAGTAGTGAAAAAATGGTTTGCTTCAATTACTGGATCATCATCATCTTCTTCTTCCATTCCCTGAACATAATTATGTTGCAAAGGAGTTCTGATCTGTTGTTGTTGTGCTGGTTGGTCTGATGCCTTTTGTTCCCTCTGCTTGATCCAGAATTGGGGCTGCTGCTATCCTCTAAAATTTTGATTCCTGATTGGTGTTTCAGGTCTATTTGTGATGGTTAGTCGGTCAACCATCCTCTCCACTGTTTGGATCAAAGTTTCCATCTTGACATCTGAGGTAGATGCTTCCTCCTTTATGGTCACTCTCTTTTTAGATCTCATTCTTGCTCTTTTGGCTAGCAAATTTTCTTCTACACTTACAACGTTATTCTACATGTCTTCTAGTTTGGTAGGATCATGTTCCCATAACTGATATGCCATATTAGTATCGAAATCATCTGGAAACTTGAGTAAAGATAACCCCTTTGGTGGTTTAATGTTGGCCGGAATAACATTATATACTGCATTAAACCTCACAAAATAATCTTGCACACTTTCCTCGACATTCCTTTTGATATTTTCATGCTCAGACAAAATTTGGAGTGGATTCTTCTTTACCTCCCACCGATCCAGGAATTTCCTATGTAGGATTGGCAAAGTGGTGATAGAGGCTGCGGGTAAAGCTTTGAACCATTTTCGAACTTCACCTCCAAAGCTTTGGACAAACAATCTCATAGTCATATCTTCTATCTATACCTGATGAAGGTCAAAGAAGTCATTCATTTTATCAACATGTTATTGAGCTGTAACATTTTGAGTGGCATCAAAAAGAGGTATTTTACTTTGGTAATTAGTGCGCATAGCACCAAGATTATGAGGTAAAACAAGGGGTGCATATTGGACCGCCATGACTTGAGGTGGATTTAAGACAACGATTGGACTGCTAGGGGTTGATGGAGTAGGTGATGGAGAAGTAGGAGTAATAGGTGTTTGATAGGATATGATAGGTTGAAGGGGAAGTGTAGGTAGAAACGGAGGTTGGTAATGAACTTCAGAGGTTGATGTGAATAATGATGAACTGAGGGTAGTGGACACTGATTTAGAAAACTCAGGGATCTTAGTAGTAGTAAGGGACGATTGAGGAAAATTTAGGATATACTCATTAGTTGAACGATTTTCCTTTTGAATTTCGAGATCTGCAATAAACTCCGGGTCTAGAACTATATCATCAAGTGCACTTTCAGATTTGGTTCTAAATAGAGAAAGGTCAAATGACAAATCAAAAGGGAGATCTTCTAAGAACAACCACTCACCCGGGCAGGAATCTACTTTTATCGAAGGTGTTAAGCTGACTGTACTTTCTTGTCTTTTGAGTCTTCTTGAAATCAAGTTAGGATTATCCACTACTGGGGTGGGATTTGGATCTGGGTTGGCCCTAGTGTACTTTCTCGAAACCAGTGTGCTCAAATTTCAAAGTTTTCTATATTGCTTTACAACATCCTATTTCAGTCTAGTAAATTCTAAAACTCATCATCCAAAGTTCAAGAATTTAAATGAAAGATATTACCAGGGTGATTAGTCTTTCGTCCCTAATATGGTCGCCACTATGTTATCACCTAGATTGACCTCAGGCTGAAGGGAGGCAATGCTAGGGTAACCACAAACCAAGCTTAGCCAAGTAGCTAGCCTTACTAGGCCGGAAGAGGGCTCTCTCCGTAAGGATCGCAGTCAATATGACTGGATCAGGTAAAGGATTTTAGGCTAGGTATAGTAGCTCGAAATTTTTGATTGGATTTTGTAGAATTTTTTCCAGATCAGGAGGAGCTGGGCAACCTAGGTTTGGGAAATTAAGTCATTCATGTAGGGTGTTCTATGGGGCAAGGTAGGCATAGGATTTAACACTCTAGGGCTTGATGAGTTGAGATTTTTAAGATTGGTCAGAAGCTAAGAAGGGCATGTGACAATCATGGATCCTTCCTGGACTGCAGAAAACATGAAACGGTGAATGGTTTCCCAAGGCAGAGCACTAATGCAATGAATTCTGCCCATCAAACTTGAAAACATTCAACTAGAAGCAATGAAATGATTGATGCCACACATAAAACATATAAACATATAATCATAGAAGAAGAAACTATACTGAAACTCCATACCACAGGGATCCCATAAAAATAGTTGCAATTCTTATTAATTTCCTTCCAAACTACTTACAAAGGTGTACAATCAAGCTCTGAGCATACACACTAAGTCCAACCTGTAAAATGACTGAGAAACTACATGATATAGGCCTCAAAACAACTAATCCTAGCCTCAGGGGTTGAATCCATGAGAGGAGGAGCAGTTGCACAAAAGACTGAATTGGTAGCTAAAGACTAGGGTCGTCAAACTAACTCATCCCTGATATGAAGCAAACTAATTCATTACATGCCACTTAGGCCATTCATCTGATGTATCTACCCTAGGTAACAAAAAAAAACTTTAATTACATCATCATTATGAATCACATCAGTGAAAGATCAAAATCCCACAGGTGAAAAGTATTTTCTAAGAGAAACAGTGAAAAATTTGGCTGCCTATCAAATGTGCAGTGCCATTGTCAAACACACGGTGCCTGAAGGAAGTGCGCAATGCCATCTTTAGGGTGAGTTTTGATTGCCTTCATGGTGTCCAAATCTAGCTTAGGATAGCTCATTGGAAAGTTTATCCTATCTAGTTTCTGAAAATGCCCTTAGTTTCTAAATTGAGCTTGATTTTCCCCTCCAAAACTACAATCTCCCAAGACTGCTCAAACGCGCAGCGCCTAGCCCAAAAAATAGGCAGAAACATGATTTTTAGGTGATTTTTTGCCTTTTCCACATAGTAGTTTTGACTTTCAAATCTGGAAACATGGTATTATTGAGTGTAAATGGTCTTCTAAATCCAATGGTGGTGGCCATTCCTCCAAAAGATGCTCCAAAAAAGTGCGCAGTGCCTTAGGCACTGCGTGTTTGACCAAGGGACTGATACAAAAATTACCTGAAGAAAACAGGAAATGCTAAAAGCAAAAACCTAAGTTTAGGATCTTCAAAAATAGTTGACATAGCTGATGTTAAAGGTGACTAAGCATGGAGTGAAGCCTCCACCAATAGGTCAAGCTTTTCCTTCTCCTTCTGATGAGTTAAGGCCTCAATTTTTGTATGAGCCCTTTTGAGCTTGGCTCTAGCAATTTTGTTTCTCATGGCATAGTATTTGGCCATTCTTCTTTGAACCTCAGTATCTCTATTAGCTTTAGCTAATAGGTCCTCAAGATGAGTGTTAGCCCTCTCAAGCCAATATTCCCGGTTCTCATTCACCATTATGCCAAATTATTCATTTAAGTTGGCAAGTTGAGATTCTTTTTCTCTTTCAAGCTCCAAAGCTCGCTTTAGGCCTCTAGTCCTAGGCCTCCTCTTGGGCATTGTTTCCTCCATGGGCTCACCATAGTCACCATATGCTTCCTCAAGTTGGATTTTAGTCTTTTCAGCTTCCCTTTTAGCTTTGATGAGCTGAACTTCCATAAGCTCATGCTTGGTCTCCATTTGCCTATTTTCTTGTTCATAATAAGATATAATGTATTTTTCTCTTTGTAGTTTCACCTGTAACTTACCTATCAATGCTTCTTGCTATTTGAGGATCATTTTGGTGTTTTCCTTTTCATCTTCCTCATCTAAGTCCACTAAGTCAAAATCTTGCTCAGTTTCATGGGGGTCTTCTTCCTATTTTTACATTTCTGTTTCAACCATTTTTTCCTTTCCTTTCTGTACTTGCTTTGCTGATGAAGAGAGCAAGGCCCCTCCCATAATTTGTGGGGTAAACACTTTCCTATTTCCTCTCTGATAGGTGTGAACCATAGTACCTAAATTAGCCCCTCCAGGCTTGCTGCTTTGCCCCTGATCACTTTGTTCTTTGTCACTATCCTCTTTCCTATCAGATGAAAGAATACGTCCATGGAATGGTGATAATGGGGGTGATGGTGGATGAGATGATGATGGAATGCCTTGAACATTTTGAGTGGAAACTTGAGTGAAAATTGGGTTAATATGAATGTACTCCATGCAATGTTAAGTTATTTAAGGTGATAAAGAACTATGATCTTTATGAGGGAATGGTGAAATAAGCTTTTCATTTGATCTTTGTATTCTCTTTTTTAGGAAAAGTAAGCCATCTTGTCAACACTCCTAAAAAAGATAGTAGGGTATATTGAGCATTTTAACCCTAGTGAAATTCATAAGTAACCAGATGTGGTAAGAATAGACCCTAGAGAATCTACCCTCACATGAAAAATACTTCATTATAATCCTCATCATGGGTGCATATCTGTCAAGGAGGTATGAGAAAGGGAAATAGCCTTTTCTTTCACTTATGTACCTAGGTTTGATGTATGGTTCATAAAAATGTGCTTCTATTTCACCCTACTTGAACCATTTTTCCCCAACTTCTGGAATTCCGGTGGTAGCTGCTATGATGGCAGCAGACAATGTGAAGGTTATGCCTACAAGAGTGACTTTGTTATCTTGAATTTTGGTTATGAAAAGCCTAGTTAACTCAGGTTGGTACTGGATTGCTTGGACCTGCTCACAAAACTCAAAACACCCTAACCATTTGAAGGATGTCACTGTCATAGGAGAAGCTAAGAGCTCTTCGAGATCTGTGGGCTCAAACCTGTGGATTTTCCCTCCTTTATGTGGCCTTTTTTGCTCTATGTTTCCCTCTCTGTCTGATCCCTCTTCTTCACTGTGTGGTCTATATCCTTCATCAGCCATGGTGTCTTTGTTATGAAACCCTAAGTAAATGGTAGGGGAATGTAAGTGTTTAGGAAGGAAAAAAGAAAAGGGAAAGGTAGATGGGAGTCCGATGGGTGTAGGGATAGAGGTCTCTGAAAGGGGATATAGGGTATTGATTAGGTATTTTTGGGAAATGGGAAGCTTGATTAGGGTCTAGGAGAAAAACTAGGGTTTTGAATGTGAGACTAACACCAACCTTGATTTCATTCTTCAGACATTGAGGAAATAACTTTGTGAGGGAAAATGATGTTTTGAAGAGGATACTTACTTGTTTTAAGGCTAAGGAGGTATTAGGAAGGCTGGAGAATGAATATGGGCAAAGCTGGCCAAACGCGCGACACCCAGAGGAAGTGCGCACGCTTCTGCGGAGAGCATAGTGCCAAGAGGAAACGCGCAACGCCTCCACTGTTTCTGCTGATTTGTGTAGAAAACACTGTTGGGGTTTGCTCAGTGCGAGGTAAATGGGAAATAAAGAAGATATGAAGGCAAGAAGATATTTATACACCCTTGAATTTAATCTTTAGCTCCTCAAACCCCCTTTGCTAATGTTTTTTTTTGTCACATTCACCTTTAAAATCTGCTTTAATTCCTTTTCTTCTTTGTGTCTTTGCAGGTGGATAAATGCTCAATTTGACTTGAATTTTGCAGTGTTTGTTTGTCTTGCAGGAAGGAGAAATGCTCTGGTGTAGTTGAGATCCATTATTACATATAGGAACTTAAAATTACATATGAAATACAAATAAACTTCAAATACTTTGTTTTCACCTCAAAAACATGTTTTTGAGGTGAAAATTACATTAGGTTAAAAAAATAATAACTCAGTAGCTTATGAATTACAAATCATCATGCTTATTTCATCAGTCATCCTCATACCCTTGCTGACCTTTATTTACCTTCTAACATCAAACTTTTGACCTTGGTGGTGAAACACTAAGACCTAATGAAATCGTGACTGCAGATTGATTATGAAACCATAATTGAAGACAATCTGAAGAAGGATAAAAAATTATACTCTATGACGGAAAAATTTAGATTTTCTGAAGAGAAAACAACCATTAGTGGATCAATATATCATGACCTAATGGAATTATGCAAAATTTTCAGTATGGGACCCCTAAAATGAAAATGGAAAGAGTGAATTTTGATCCCTGATGGAAGTATGCAGATACTAACACTAACAATACAAAGTCATAAGGAGTGGCTAAGGACTAAATTGATTTACCTTGTGATAAGTCAAGATCAATCAATGGTCGTTCGAGATCCTCTGTTACAATACATAATCACCATGATATTATTGTTGAGGTAGTCATACCCATACTTAACCTATCAGCCAATATTACATGTAGGATAATCAAAGTCATGTCCACTGATGTCGGACAACCGACTCATGCTTGGATGACTTTCTAAAAGATCATAGCCATAATAATTTGTGATTTGATACGAATCTTGAAAGCATAACTCAAACGGATGAAATTAGATCTGACGTCTTCTACTTCATTCACTCTATAGTATGAGTCTAAGCATGCAAATAAATGAGTTGAATTCGAACATGGTAACCACCACCTGATTACTGGCCAATGACATAAGCCATTAATAGATGCAAGAGAAACCATTGATAATGATAATGGCTCTCAAGGTACTATAGTAAAATCTATGCGGTGTGAATGCATGAGCTGAAGTTGGACACCACACATAATATTTTGGTTGAAGGTCAATGATGAGGACCCATTGTCGGAAGCGAGGAAACTTGCCATTGAGGTAATCAAGTTCCAAGGCACTGAAGGGAGTTTCTAAGTCAACGTCCTAGATAATGTGCTGATGTTGACTGGAATTGACCCGTCATAGGAGGGCCTTGATGTATCCCCCATCAATGACATGAAACGGGTATCAAGATTTTGAGACAGAATATAGTGATGCAAAGGTGGTTCAGGAGTGACAAACATGAAATAAGGCTTAAGGGTATTGTAGCGGATGTCAACTGAGGGTGGAATTTCTCTTGAACATATAGAAGACACTAAATGGAATTGACAACATTGACTTAAAGACCTATGATTAAGGAATAATAAAAAATGAGGGAAGAAGATTTTCCAACCCAAAGAAGTCATGAAGTTGAAGTGAAAGAGTGTCAAGTTTAAGAGTGACTTGCTGCCATTAATAAGTAAAGAGACCAATTTTCCCAATTTCCCAACCATTTCTAGCCAATACCTCATTATTTTTTACAAGCTCGATGAGGATAACATATGATTGATCTATAAGTTCATCCTTTGGATGAATCCTTCTGAGTATTTTTAACGAACCTTGAGAAGGAGTGGATCAGTCACGTCTTGTTCAACGAGTCCAATGTTTTTTGATAATTTGACGAGTCTTATGAAAGTGTAACTCGACTTAATTTTCACGTTCCAAGAGTTTGAAAAAGAGGCGAAAAATAGAACTCCAAAGATTCATTTTCTTAATTTTAGTCTCTTGAGTCTGAAAAAGCATAAAACGATACTCAGGAGAACCTTTTCGTCGTGTTCGACTTAAGTATTCCTTTTTTCGTAGATAGTCTATCCCAACCTCAAAAAGGGTTAAACCTATACTAGGCAAACATATTTTCATTTATATTAACAATTTCAAAAAGACAAGTTCTCAACAATCTTTTCATATTTTGGGAGTTTGAAAAGAGTTGAAAGAGAACTTCAGGGGGTTCCTTTTTCGTAGGTTTACAGAGCTCGAAAAAGCGATAAAAGTGTGCTCTTTCATCAAAATGACCTGTATTCAATTTAATATCCGCATTACATACTTCAATTAACTATTAACCTACTCAGAACATCATAAAAGAATAAAAAATATATGACATATGGTAAAAATTAGGTCAAAATATTAAAAATATATTAAATTAATAACTAAATTGACCATAATAGTGAAAAGTAAAGACATTTCTTTACTATTTTCATTTTCACCTCTTGTGACTGAGGTGTGAGAGTATTTTACCCTCAAACTTCAGCAGGTGATTGCAACCAATTCAGTGGACCATTTTTAGTGCCGCCAGTTCCAGGTAGAAGATTTATCCTTTCTCTCCTTTTTCACAGTTTTTGTTTCTCATTTGATGCAAATTCTTGAGAGTTCTCAGTTTTTTAGGGTATAAAATTTTTCCTGAGGCCCATCGCACCCTCTATGTATTGAAAGATGCGTTGGGTCTGCCTTATCTTCACTGGGAAGAGCAGACCAATGCACCTGCCGGGAAGGCAAAGTGTGCTAGGTCACTCTTTCCACTAAAAGCCAGGTGTGATGGGTGCAATTTGAGAAAAAGGTTTATGATTTTGAGTTAGATTTCTCTCAAATTTTGGCACAAGGCTGATTCTAAGTGTTTTTCTTGTGATTTTGTAGTTATTCACAGAAGCAAAAATGGTTTTAAGCTAGAGAGAAAGAGAACATGAGTCTCAAGATTTGGATGTTATAAATGACCCAACAACAATATGAGCCTTAAGGAAATATGGGCTCCTTAAGTTCTTTTGGATTATAGGCATGAGAGTTCAACTTAACTTACTAGAATATTTGGTTAGGGCATGGGATATTCAGGGACAATTTTTCAAGGCCAAAGCACATATTGTCACAATAAAGGTGGAGGGTATCTATTTCTTGACAAGGTTTTCCTGGAGAGGAGCTCCTATCTCACTATCTGGCATGAGAAGAGGTGGAGAAACTGTGAAGGACTACATAACCACTCACTGTAGGCCTCATTCTCTAGCAATAAAGAATGGGAAGATAGATATCAAATATTTCATTCAAATTCCTCTCAGGACGATCCTCTTTACTATGGCTCAGCTGGCTAGCAGTGTTGCTTTGCATTTGGCTACCAAGTCCCAAATTCAATATGCATTGGAGTGTATAGAACCTACTGTCTTCAACTGGAGTGAAGGGGTATTGGCTAACCTGAAGGAACAACTCAATGGAGCAAAGGATGGGC
Source organism: Pinus taeda (assembly GCA_000404065.3). Classification (NCBI taxonomy): domain Eukaryota; kingdom Viridiplantae; phylum Streptophyta; class Pinopsida; order Pinales; family Pinaceae; genus Pinus; species Pinus taeda. The sequence continues at coordinate 32,497 of APFE030625805.1, read as the reverse complement.
ACTTAAGAACTTTGGGTATGTTTCTATTTTGATTTGTTTTGCTTTGGAGAGGATATCATTATTGCGTCCTCAACGTATTTCTTGCAAGCTTATGGGACCTAGGGTTCCACAAATGAAGTAATGGGTAGATCTCACATCTCGTCATGGGGGTGAACCCGTGATGAGATTTACCCCTACTTTCTTTTGATGGTTACGGGTACAACTTATCATGATCAAGGACTTTCCGTATGTCGGAGTTGATTTCCAAGGAGACCCAGAGCTCATTTTATCTGAATGTGAGAAATGGGGTGATATAGGTAAAACAATGTCATTTTGAATGTTTTTTGGTTTTTTGGATTTTACCATTTTTTTTTTTTATGTTTTTAATGTATCAGAGACTAACTATTGGTTTCACATGCAGATATTGGACTTGTATGACCAGTAGGCTCGTCGTATCTTCAACGATGGGGACAACTACAACTTGCACATATTAAAGTTGCTGCAGGGGCAGAGGGGGAGATGGAGGAGCCCAACATAGCTGAGACTCTTGCTGAGTTCGAGCATCATGATGAGGGTTTTACTCTTAGCGTGCCAGAGACTAGGATTAATGAGATCCCTATACGAGTATAGCGGTACACTATTGGAGTTCGAGAGCACATCAGTCGATTGTTGTACAAAGTTACTTGCGTGGTTGTGTGTTATCACGATCATCATCAAGATTAGTCGACTAGGAGACCTTTGAGCCATATTTTAAATACATGCATTTTGATATTATAGATCTTGTGGCCATATGTGTCTCAGACACAATTTTTTGTAAAACAAAACTCTATATAAAATTATCTATCAATGCTTCCTATTTTCTCTATTCACTTGTTTAATGTGTAATGTTGATAGAATTATTTAAATGTTCTGAAAATGTTTGAATAAAGCATAATTGTTAATGCATCAGTTAATGTGTTTATATTATAAGAATATGATGATATTGGATGTAATCAAAACACCATTCCAGAAGGCAAACCCTAAAAAAATGCATAATAAAGTTGGACTTCTGACTGAATGAACATTATTTAAATGTTGTACCACAAGTTGTGAGTCAATTTTGACAATGAAATAGCGAATAACACACAAAATAACATCATATAACAATTCGATCATTGCACTATACTCAACGATATTATTAGTTGATTGATCAATACAAATTCCCTGCAGACTCACTAACTTGTCATCAGGAGCATAGATTTACCATGCTGGGGAAGAAAGGTTTCGAGAACTACGACCAGTTCCATTAGCATAACCAACATATGGCTAAGGGAATGTTGGCATCTGCAAATCAAATGTAATTCAAGATTAATAATGACAGTAGGAAATTTCGAAGGAAATGCACTGCAAACACACTTAACACACCTATATAGTATGTACACAGTGACTATGCAAAGGTAAACTAGGCATAATATTTTTTCAGGTACAACCCATTTTTGGGCTACACCAAAGGGATTCCATCAAAGTCAACCAGTTCATAGGCCCCTTTTGCTAGTACATGTTTAACTATTTACAGAACTAACCATAATGGTCTGATCTTCCCAAATCCTAATTTGTCATCTTCTTGGTCGTATAAAAGGGCTAGGTCACCTTCCAAGAAGGCACAAGGTTTAACATTCTATTCAAAGTGTGCTTTGACACATTTTTTGTGAGCCTCGTTGGCCATTGTGGCATCACGTCAGGTCTCATCTAAGTGAGATAGATGAAAAACATGTTCTTCTTCTGCGAAATTTGCGGGAAGAATATTTATGGCTAACTTTAAAGATGTAATCTCACATTCAATTGGGAGAATTGCTTCTAGACCATACACCAATTGAAAGGGTGAGAATCTAGTTGTTATTCAGATAGATGTTTGATATGCCCATAAAGCTGAAAGAAAATGGTTGGCCAATTCGTCTTATGAATTCCTACCATGCATTGGATCACTGTTTAAAAACCTTGTTAATGGCTTCTACTTGCCTATTAGCTTGCGGGTAATAGGGAGTTGAGCTATCATGCTGAAGTCCCAACTTGGAAGTAACTTCAGACATCATGTAATTTTGAAAATGTTTTCCATGGTTTGTAACGATAACTTGAGGCAAACCAAATTTGGCAATGCCATGTTTAAAAATGAATAGTGCAACAATTTTGATGGTGTTATCATATGTAGGTATCGCTTCGGTCCATTTAGTAAAGTAGTCTACAACAAAAATAATGTAGCCATGCCCCCCCCCCGCGACTGAAAGAGGGTTATAGGATAAAGTCAATGCCCCATTTGGAGAATGGGCCAACGAAAATAACTAGATGCATGGGAGTGGGTGGAGCATGGGATCTATTAATATAAATCTGACATGCATGCCATTCCTAGATTGATAGAATATAATCCCGAAACATGGTTGGACAAAAATAATCAACATGCAAAATATTTTGGGTAGTCGCATAACCAAACATTTGTTTGCTGCATGCTCCAACATGACAGACATTAAAGGATTTCTCGAACTCCTCATGATTAATACAATGTTGAAAAATTGAATCAACACCATGAAGATACAAAGTGTCACCAATTATAATGTATTGATGAGCTTGGTATCATATTCGTCATTGATCAGATCAACTAGTATAAGACCGAAAAGTTTCTATTTGGCGATAAATGATAACAGATCCATACCAAGGCTCAAAAGAATCAATCAGAAACAATGTTTCATCTGGAATAGAATCATCAGTGGTCAATTCTGATTCAGATGAGGGAAGGTTGCAAATCAGTTCAGCAAAGACTAGAGATTTCTTTGATTTGGACTTGATGAATTCCAAATCAAAAGCTTGAAGGATGACAATCCATTTTGAGTACTTCCCCCCTAGTAGTTAATGTAACAAGATGTAAGTCATCGAGTTGCACTCATAAACTACAATAGTATTTCGAAGTAGTATATAGTGGCGAAACCTTTGGACAACTTGGACAACTGCCGAAGCTAACCTTTTGATGTACGAATACTTTGCTTCAGTGCCAGTCAAGTTTCATCTCAAGTAATAGATAGGGTGTTTGTCTCCTATATCATCTTCTTGTACCAAAACCATTGCAATTGTGGTAACTGCTGCATCTAAATAGAGGAAATAGTCTCGTTGATAATCAGGGGGATAGAGTAAAGATGCTCTAGCTAACACATCTTTTAAAGCATCAAAAGCTTTTTGAGTAGTGTGATCCTAATGGAAGGGAACCCCTTTTTTCAATAGGCGAGTAAATCCTTTTATAAGCTCTGCTTAGTTAGGGACAAATCTCCATAGAAAGTTAGCCTTCCCTTGAAGGTCTTGTAACTGAACAAGTGAAGAGGGAGCAGGCGAATCAATGATTGCCTGGAGTTTCAAAGGATCGATGCGGATCCCATTCTTGGATGCTACAAACCCTAAAAGTTGACCATATTAGAAACAAAACAAACATAGTTACCAATCAAACAAGAACTATTACCTCAAAATGAGAACTCTATCAAAAAATCCTCAAATAAATATGAAAACATAGTCCAAAAAAAAAAAAGTGTTGATTCTGCATCACAACTTTTTATTTATTATCTATATATATATATATATATTCAGGGTAAATTTTCAACAGTTTTTAGAAATGACGTTAAAGATAAAATATCAAGACTCTGAAAAACCTTAAAATTGCAATAATTTTCAAGCATGACATTAAATATAAAATATTATGCCTCTGAAAAGCCTTAAAATTCCAACAATTTTCAGCCATGACGTTAATGATAAAATACTTATAATTGTTTTCAACCATGGCATTAAAGATAAAATATCGTGACTTAGAAAAACCTTAAAATTTTGACAATTCTTCCACCATGGAATTAAAACCAAATATCACGACTGCAAAAAACCTTGAGTTTTCAATATATTTCAACCATGGCATTATGGAAAAATTATATGACTAAAAACTCTTTAAAAATGAACACCTGAATAAAAGAGTCATTATACCAAGAGTAATTTCTTTTTTTAAATGCTAAAAGTATAGCTATTTTAAAATCCTAGCCTAAGACAATTTGACACATTGCAACAAAAATTTAAAAATCAACCATCAAATTGACATGTGGTGTAGGCGAATTCGATCTATAGCAATGAAATCTTAAAAATCAACCAAAAATTGATATGATGTAGGACAGACTTGTCCATTATAACAATAGCATTAAAATCAACTATCAAATTGACACATAATGAGGATGAGTTCCTAGTTGATAATCAACAATAACCCTACAAAAAAAATAAAATAAAACAAAATAATAAATAAGTAGATAAACAAATAAAAATGAAAATAATAAAACAAAGCAAAAATTAAAAGATTGAAAATAATTAAAAGTAAAAAAAATAAAAATAAAAAGTTTTAAAAAATAACAACTAATAAATAAAACAATATATTAAAACATAAAAAAAAGATTAAAAATTGACCAAAAAAGTCAAATACAAAATATATTTCGAAAAAATCATAAAGTAGTTTTTAGAGTTGACATGCTTCGAACCACTTACTAT
>APFE030625805.1:0-23256 GCA_000404065.3 Pinus taeda | reverse complement strand
ATAAAAAGCTTAATCTCAAAATGTTAATGTCATTATTTTTTATTTTTAAATTTTGTAAAAATAATTAAAAATTTCATTATAAAAAAACATCACAAAAAAAACAAAAAAACACATAATCGGAAATCCCTTAAAAAAACAAACATCTTAGGATAAAAACAAGAAGAGGAATAAGATAACTTGAACAATTGTTAAATAGTTAACATTTAAAAAAAAAACAAAATTCGCATAAAATCACAAACATTTAAAGTTTTTTATCCACATTCAATACATTAGAAAATTTAAAGTGTCAAAAATAAGCCCTCTAAAAAAAGGGGTTGATGTTGCATCAACACTTTTCAAAATCAGTATGAAAATGGCTAACATTTAAAAAAAATGTTCATAATTGATATATAAAAGAATCTAAAGTGTTAAAAATATGCTTTAGAAAAAAATGGTTGATGTTGCATCAACACTTTTCAAAATCAGCATGAAAATCACTAACTTTAAAAAAAAAATGTCCATAAGAAAATTTAAAGTTCCAAAAATATGCTAAAAAAAAGTGTATTCTGAATCACCACTTTTCAATCGGGTGGTTTTTTGCTACCTCAAAAAAACGGGTACTCGGTTATTTTCTCGTTTGATCGGTAAATATGTTAACACACACTCGTGCGGAAATTTTCGTATGATATAATGTTGAAAACGTAGGAAGATCACTGTGAGATGCAATGGATGATCCTTGCAATGTTTGGAATGGGCATGCAAATCATCCAAATAGGTTTGCACTATATGCTTAATATCATGGAAAGCATAATTCATTGCCCTTTGAAAGGTTGCATCAACGTTCTTCAAAATAAAAGGAAGTTTGTGGTAGGAAAACGTAGTCCACAGACAAATGAAGGTGGTTTTATATTGGTTCTACGATAGAATGTTGATATGATTGTAACGAGAAAATCCATCCATAAATGAAAATATTTCACATCTGACACAATCGTCAACGATTTGGTCGATGAAAGGGGTCAGATAGTTGTCCTTCAGACAAGCTTTATTGATATCCCTATAATCAACACATACTCTAATTGTACCCTGCTTCTTCATAACGAGAATGATATTGAAAACCCAATCAATCAAAGGAACATGATAGGTAAAACCAACACGTAAGAGATTTTCAACTTCTACCTTTATGGAAACAAATTTCTTCTGGTGAACCGGATGTAAATGTTGACGAATAAGCTTAGCATCTAGATAAGTTTTAATCTCACGTACAACAATGTTTGGATCTATGCCCAACGTCTCTTCGTATGACCAAGCGAAAACATCACAAAATTCTTGAAAAAGGTCCTTATAAATCTTGATCTCATCGGGAGAACAAAATGCACCAATGTGGACATTTTCAACAACTCTAGGTTTGATAAAAATATCGAGGGTTACAGCCTCCTCAATATTAGCTAAATTCTTATCGAAATTCACCTCATGAATAGAGAGAGAACCTCGAAATGACTCATTAATGTTGGGCGAATAATAATCTTCAAAATTGTTCTTAAGAATTTTAGGTAATGAGGACTGATGATGATGATTGTCCCATGGAGATTCATTTGGCATCATGATCTCCTTAATGCCTTCATTGATAGAAAACGTACTGTTGAAAGGGTCAAAACCTGAATCTTAGGAATGATCAACCCAATTTACTAAGGTATTAATATAAGGTTTTGCCAAACAGGCAGATAAAATAGCTTCATCCTCTAGCTCAATGGGATTGAGCGGCATAAGGTTGCCAACTGAATCAATGTTAGAGCTATCAAGTACTATCTAGGGATCAACTGGAATAATAGAAGATGAAATCATATTAATAGAGGTAACAAGATTTGCAATATCAGGAGGAGGGAGTGTAAAAGTTCCCATCAAGGATGAATCTTTAAGTAATCCTATCCCAACATATTGATAAGGTTGTAGGGATTTAATTACAAGTGGAATACTCCCAGTGACTTGGAAATTAGTGGCAAAGAAGCCAAGCTAATTGATGGCTATCATGCCCCCCTAGTGAGGGAAAACAATCATCCTAAAATAGGTCGATACCATGACTACCATGGCACAAACCTATGTTTGTCCCAACAAGAGGTTATAATATAAAGGTTCGTTAATGACTTTGACCTCTACTGAGACTGCTTTTTCTGACTAATTATTCTTGTAATAAATTCAGGATTCCATAAGGTTTATATCCTCTTCCATCAAAAGCTTTAAGGGTGGATGGTGACTGATTAAGCTATGGAGAACCAATGGCTTTCCAACATGAAAGTGACGCGATACAAGTTGAAGCACCTTCATTTACGATCGGGAGGTGAATAGTTTTATTTCTAATGACAAATTGAATAATGAAAGTTAGATGGGGTGGGAGTTTGGGAGTATGGTTATCATGATTAAATACAACAAGATTCGAATCCAAAGGATCTACTCCTTTGATCACTGCTAGTAAAGACTTCTTTTGGGCAAGATAACTTTGCAACGCCTTGAGTGCTGACATAGCCGAAGGAGTTTGAGCTAAATCCTCAACTATGTTGTAATTTTGTGCATCTCTCGCCCAAGGATTAAATGCTAAATTATGAATCATCCCTTTAGGCAGTTTGATAATCAATTAAACAACTAGTTTCTCTATCTGGAGTGCACTAGAAGTAGGTTGAGTAGAGCTAGAAGTTTGATCATCAGACTTTCCAATTGAAGGATTTAGATTTCCATAATCATTATTCCTTGTAGCCACCATGAAACCATTCTTATTATTAACAACAGATAACTTCATTACCTGGAAAGAGGAAGATGTGTTTTGAGCAATTGCATTTGTCTCCTAGTTTGGAAAGGGGTTTGTTAAAATGATAGGAGTAGTACATGTAACTTTCAAAAATATATTTATCTCTACATGATGTGGACAATCCTTCATGAAATGTTCATCATTACATATAAGACATGAGTAATGAGGCCTTTGCTTCTTATTGGGATACTGATTCTTCTACCCTTCCTATGGAGGGTTCTATTGCTTCTTCTTTCCTTTACCCTTTTTATTACTTCTAGGTTGTTGAAATTTCCTTTATCATATTGAACAATGTTTATCTCAAAAGCACTCACGAGAGTAGGATTGGAAGGGTTTTGAATGGTCATAATCATAGAAGATTTTGAATTATATGGATTAGAATATTTTCTCTTTGACTATTGTCTAAGGAAGAGTAGGTGGAATAGTATGTTTGGGTATCAGAGCGTTGGGTATCTTGTCATAGAATGTGCTAGATTGAGTATAGACCCAATCTAAATATTGATTACGAGAAATGAATTGCTCTTAAGTAATGATTCCACCTTTGGAAACATATTTAGTTATAGATTGCAAGAGGGATTTGACGAACCACTCAGCCAATAACTGATTGGGAATGTAAGTTTTGACCAGTCGACATTGACGCCTCCACTCATGAATATGATCAAATATGTGGGGGGAATCTGACTATTTCAAGGAGTTCAAAAGCTCAATTCCAGTTTCATAATGGATGGGTAATTGAAAATGGGTTAGAAACATGGTTGCCAAGGCATTGATGTTGTTAAACAAAGCTCATGGCAATTTAACATACCACTTAGTTGCCTTACCAGTAAGAGTTCTCTAGAAACATTGAAAATAGATGGAATCACAATTCAAGGAGTTGGATGAACACCATAAATGATAGGTCATAACATGAGTGAATGGATCTTCTCTAGGATTTATGTTAAATTTTGGAATTTCACTCGAAAATTTAGTAGGAATGGCCGGCCACCAAGGACAATGACAAATGGGATCATTCGTGAGTCGGGATAAATCTGGCAACTCAATTGTTGCAACAAATGGTAATTATCTATTAAAATCCATTTGGGAAGGTTGAGCTTGCAGATAAAGGTTAACCTATGATGGAGGGTATCTTGGGTATGATGAAATGGGTTGAGAAACAAGTATTTTCATTCCAGGATAAGGAGGATTTTGATAACCAAGATAACCATAACTAGGTTTACTAGTTCCATGAAAACCTTGATAAGGTTGGAATGAATGAGTTTGGATCTCTTGACCTTGATAAGGTATATGCAGAATGGTGTATTGACCAACATGTATTTATTGAATTCCTTGGAATGGTTGTCCGGATGGATTTTGCATCATTCCAACATTGGGTTCACTGGTTGGTACATGTGCCATGCATAGGTTAGTTTATTTGCATCTTAGGTACAGACTAACCAAGAGGTAGAGTTTTTAATGCTCCCTGAAGAGGCTGGGTAGATGGAATTTGAGAAATTCTAGATATTGTTGGAGTAGGTTGTATTTTAGAAAAAAACTAAATAAGTTGACTTACTTGAGGTGTAACTTGGGAAAGTTGAGGTATAGATTGAAAAATAGGAACTTGGGGTGTAGCTGGAATAGGTTGAGAGGTCGCAATTTGGATGGACAACATAGGATGCCAAGGAGTATCATCCATTCCTGAAAATGGAGGACCTATAGGAAGAGGAATTGAATAGGATGGAGCACCAAATTTTAGTGTTTATCAACATAAGGGAACATTCCAGAAACAAGTTTCCCCATTGCAAAAGGATAAGGAGTGTATGGAGGCAATTTCCCCCCTTGAGGAGGGTACCTAGTATAGGATGGAGTAGGCTACTATAAATGTCCCAATCCACTAAGAAATGCACCATACTACTCTAAAGGAGACTGGGGTGCAACAGGTGGAATAGATGGTGGGGTGCTTGTCAAACAAGGACCATATAATATTCCTAATGAAGTTGATAAAGGAGAAGACCATGGACTAGTCGATGTACCATAAAAGGTTACAAACAATGATTGGTAGCCAATTGGTACTAATGAACCACCATACAAATGGGTTTTTGGTGAAGTCACAAACACAGAAGAGGTTGCAACTTTAGTTGAGTCACTCATGATAGTAGACACGACTTTAGAGACATTTTTTGACTCAGTCATGGTTGAACTTCTCAAAGGAGTTTTCAAAGGGAGGTTCAAAGGTGAATTGAAATGAGGAGGATGATAGGAAGGATTTTGTGTTTGAGTAGGAGGAGTAAGAAAAGGATGATATTGATAAAGAGGAGTCCTTATTAAATAGACAGGAGTTGAAGGCCGAGACACTTATTCGGTAATTTCCTCAATACTCAAAATACCAGGTGGAATTTGTTCTCTGTCAGGACAGAAATATACAGGTTGTGGTTGAGACAAAGGTAGAGGAAGAGAAGAAGAAATTCCCAAAGTAGTTGGTTGAGTTATCTAAGGTTCCTTAGGTTGTATTACCTCAGGTTGTAAAATATCTAAATTTGGAAATTTAGGTCCAATGACCTTAGGTTCTAATGTTTCAAGGGCTTCAGTTTTTTATTGTGTCAAACTCACCAGCTGGTAAGGATGTAATTTCGGGTTCAATACTTATGGGAAGTGACGATTCTGGTTAGTTAATTTCAGACGTGGTGCTAGAAGGGGTAGCTTCCAAAGTACCAATTTTGGTAGTTTGAATTTGGTTATTCTTATGATGACCAAGCATTGCCTCTAGAGGTAAAGGAGGAAATATTTGCATTCTACACAAACGATGGGGTTGTTGAGGGTGTTCTTCCACAATGGATTAATTAATTTTGGAAATTAACAACATAAATAAAATAAAACATGGGTAACTAGGAAAAAGGGTTACCAAGTAACTTCCAATTGCAATATACTATTTCCAGTACATGCAGGCAATCTCCCAGAATGTTGTGTTCGGTGTATCATAGTAAGAAAGGTGACTGAATCAATTTCCTATGGTAGGATAACAACCTATAAGGGACTTCCAAAATATACCCAAAGGTACTTAGAAGTGGAATCCATGATAGTGTTTTCTAATGCGTCCTGTATGATAGGAAGTATTCCAATATACTTTTCATATGGGGAATGCCATCCGATATACTCGAAAGTACATGGATAACGATCCAATATAGTTACGCACGTGGAATACCGACTACCCCCAAAATGTAATGAAAACAAATAATGCCAACTTTTACATTTTACAACGTCGAAGCATGTCTCCAGCGTAGATCTCTATATGTGTCGTTAATGTTACAAAATATCCTTTGGTTAATTGATTTTTTTTTAAAGTTGATCTTCAATTAAGTTTCAATTTCAAGGCTTATGGTATGAATTCACCTGAACTTCCTATGCAACTAGTATGATGAAAATAACTCTTGCATTTCAATGAATATCTATCTACGGGAAGGAAGAAACAAACAATAATTCATTAATCAGAGCTTTCAATATACTATTTCGATGCAATTTGAAAAATCCTCTATGCAATGAAAAAAAAGAGATTTTTCTTTTCTTTTCAATTTCCAAATGCAATGAAAAAGAAAATGAAGCTAGATCATTGACCAAAAGAACCCACACAAACTGCAACTGTGATATGAAAATTATTTTCGTTCAATCAACAATCAAGCTAAGTGTTTGCAAACCCTAATTGACAACAAGGAAGAAAAACCAATCAAATCCTCATTAAAAGGTAATCAGAACAAATGTAGACACACTAATGGATTTTACAGAGACAATGACTATAACAGAGGCTCAGAAAAATTTAGTGGAAAAATAAAAACTAAGAGAAATACACAAAAATGCAAATTTTCATCCTATAGTAACCATCATAGGCTAGACACAGACACCAGTGCAATGCATCACACTTACAAAGAGAGGCAGGTGCATTGGTTTTCTCTGTCTCAGAACAAAAAGTGCACTATGGCTATTTTTGTTCAAAAAGTGAAACAAAAACCCTACTAAGCTCAGACTAATGCTTTCCCAAGACTAATTACTTTATAAACAAGTCAATTCAAGTCAAATTGAAAGGTATAAAATGGATAAACTAAGGAACCCACTAAAGGAACATATCGTTCCCCATCAGATTTTCTAAGTTTTTTTATGGAAAATTCTCTTCTGCGAACATAAGTGAATCCCATAGAACTAGTGGCTGATCTAGAAACAACAGAAACCAAAAAGGACAATTTTTTCCTTAGTGAAATTAATAAATGGAAGAAAGTCCTACTTGGAGTCCAGCACAAGTTTTCCTCTTCTCTTGGCTTGCAGACTTTAGTTCCAACTCCAATTACTATAAATGGAACCTGCAAGACAATCACAACAAACAAGAGAACTACAAGACATTCATAGCATAAATTAATATCTCTTTTCAACGAGTCAAGTAGGAATTGAAATACATATGCATCAAATAGACACAAAGTGTAGGAAAATAAAGCTTCTTGTATTAATGAAATGTAGGAGAATATTACAACCATTTTTGCAGTTCTTGACAATGTAGATCACATATTTACAAATGTTATTTTGTGACAAAATGTACCCATGAAAATATAGAGCTAGAAAACTTAAATTTTCTCCACAATTTCTGCACTTTCATCTCCTTATTCTTCCATAGTTCTATTGGGATTCATTGCTTAGGAATTTGTGTTATCCATCCCTCCACATTGGATTCCTTCCTTACTTTATGTCTCTCCATTTTTACCACATCGAAAAATTGAGATGCATTTTATTGTGCGTTGACCACCAGATCAGGACATCTATCCTTGGGATGATATATAGTTGCCTATATGAATGTGTATGCTCTAGTCTACCTTGGTGAAGTGTGATTAAACCAAGTTCTAAAACAATCTAATTCGAATTATATCAAATACAGAGTGCAACATGAAATCTCAGCGAATCCTCAAAGTACTCCTCCAAGATGTCCTAGGCACTAACCCTTTCCTCAACCCGGGGGTTGTCTCTAGGAGCTACAACACTCCTCACAACCACTGGTGTTATCTACCTCATGTTCAACCTCCTTCTCCGACTCACTATCAGAAAACACTTAAGTGCATTGGGCCTTGCCCTAAGTGTACCTATGCCCTAGCGCCCACAACTCCATACATGTGAAGCAAAGTTTCCTTCTCCTGAGATCTCTCCTGGTCTCATCGTTTAACTATCCCCATCCTATCCACATTTTTGTATTTATACGATCTAGGTGTCTGGGATAGAATCTTAAATCTCTGGCACTAGCAAACCAAGAATCATAGTGATACTACTTTGTACAGTGGAATATAAACAACATTAAATCTACTAGTGCACAAAATATGGACAATTTTTTACAATTTTCAACCCAACTTTGTTATATTAATAAACATATAAGACCACAGAATAGGACTCCTATACTAGGGATAACGACCCTCATACATCCATTGATACAAGAATACAAACTGGGGCTTGGTGTCAGTCCATCGACAACCAATCTGCCCTGAACATGATCCTCTAACCATCTGGCTAATGTAGTAGACTCTCTCAGCTCCTCCCGGTTGTACCCTGTACCTACCCGGTCCTTTGTCTCCCGATCTGCAGCACTACCTCTATCAACGATCCAAGTCCATCTGGCCACTGAACCTTAGCTATCCAATCTTATCAGTAGTTGATCGTTCATCCATCAATGCATCAAAACATCGAGACTCTTCTTGAGTTGTTCACAACTCTATTTGTGAACTCTTAATATCCCACTGTTTCTCCTCAGATACTCAGGTACTTCAACCCACTATGGTCTTCCTACGCTGATCCAATGCATACCAACATAGGGCATAGAGGGCTTCCACCTATCACTGCAATATGTCCATCTCCTACAATGAACACAGGATCAGATGACTTCCCATCATCTATTGTAGATGTCCTTCTCCACACAGAAGTCTATGGCTACACAACTACTCCTCGGCTGATCGAAACTTGAGTTCAACTTCTGCCACTCTAGCAATCATCTAGGTCCATGAATATGGTGCACATCGAGCTGTAACTTGGACACTATCATGTTGTCCTCTAGTAGACCATAAATGCCCAATCCATGTCCACACTTGGTCCAGTCTCACGTTGTCCTCCAATAGTCCATGAGTGACCAATACTCATTGTAGCATCTGCTCCTAGTCATGGCATCCAACACCTATGGAGGCCCTTCCACATGGCTGCCAACGGACTTCACCAATTTTCCTCTTCTAGGACACCCATCCACTTGCAAATTATATTAACTCAAGAGGACATACATACCTACAACCTTCTATTGATCCTCTTGACGTGACACCAAATAACTGTTGATATAATTTTCTCCTTAGTATGCCCACTCCTCATCCACTAGTAGCTTCATTACCAAGGAGACATCTACAACAACCTTCTGTTGTCACCTTGCCTTATAATTTTTTCACTTGCAAGTCTAGTTAGGGCACACTAACCAACCCTAAACCCTTACTCAAACTCTTCGTTTTTCCCTTATAAATAGGATCACCTTCTTTTATTTCCCTACTAGCCTTGTTGCGCACCCTTGAAGGCCTTAAGTCACTGAAAAAACACTTCATTAAACTGACGACATCTCCAGCAAGGGTCTATCCCCCAAACCACAGGGAAACCACCCATGTTCGGGTTGTGACCTGCTACAGAAAGATGCGGCCTAGATAAGAGAGCTTCCCTAGGCCTTACATATCACCAAATAGTCTACTCACACCTCCCAACATCTATACTATCCTTGTAGCCCAAATAAAGCATTAAAACATGCACAGAAAACCCTCATTCCTTAATTGTGATCCGCGGTTCTGTTCTGCAAGGGAGACACACCACAAAATTCCCAAAAGTTTTCTCTTTAAGAACCTTCCTAGTTGCCTAAGAGTTGTGGCCTTCTCCAAAGAGAAATCTGAACCAAAATGCAAAGAAATACCTCTCCAAAACTCAATTTCCTATCTCCTTACACTTGCCTCAGATCCACACTTTAAATGCAGAGGTATTTCATGATATGAATTCTCTTTGGATGATGCAAATAACCTCACTCATGCCCTTAATTTATATCCTTCTTAAGGGCTTCAACGAATCTCATGAAGGTGGGTTTCAAATTGTCATAAGGTGACCAAAAACACTAGGCTGACCGAAACTAGTCGGCTTAAACTAGTAGGCTTCTTCACCCACACTATACTTCAAAAATTCATTTCTCTTCAAACAAAACTCAAATCGGATGATTTTAGATGCATTGGATTCATCTCGATGAGTACTATCATCCTCATCCATCACATGCCGAAATATTTCCATGTTTTTGTCCCCAACATCAATGGGTGCAAATCCCCAAGCTTGGGTTTCAAGCCCACAAGGCCACTTGTGGAGCTCCTTCCTCCAAACCCTCGATCCTCAAGGCTACAAAAATTAAAACTCCCTCTTAGCGAGGAAGGTACTTCCAAGGCTAGGAAGTAACCATCATCATCTGCGACACTAGCCCATATGGCATCCATCACTACAGTATACTCTGTAGAATGAACCCAACAACCTAAGTAGTGCCTCTGCCTCATCACATATGAACCTGAAGATCTGAAGCCTCCATAGGGATGCTCCCTCTAAGGCTAGACTCCCTTTGCACCTACACAATCTCCAATAGCTCAGTCCTGCAAGCACTGATCCTCCTGGATCAAATACAACACGTGAAAATCCCTCCAATATTGGATATGAAACATTGTGATCTGATGATGACTCTAGCCTACCAATATCTATTCCATTACATGAAGCCATATCAATCAACCTAATCTCATCCATTCCAAAGAAGTCCTTGAGCTATCCCAACCATCCATGACTAATAAACATAATTCCATGATCAACAATCTTCCCTACAACAAACTATTGTTCACTAGGCTCTCAACCAATCCACCAGAACTCCTAGCCAATATCACTGCCAAGCCAGTTAAGACCACATCTCCATGAAGAGGGAAAAAAAGGTGGTGGGAGAAATGGTCAAGTTGTGGAGAGGAAAACTTGGAAAGGAAGTAAGACCATGCAATCTAAGGGAAGTTGCGGCAAGGTGTTAGGAGCAAGCAGAAACAACCATGCGAACAAAAAGGAGGATGGGAAGCAGCCGAGGGGAAAGACAACCGAGAACTGGCAGTTCGAGCAATGGAGGAGTAGATAAAAGGAGAAGACAACATGAAGAAAGGGTTAGTACATGTTAGGAGTCAAAGGCATAGAAGAATAGGATCTGAAGACTAGAGCAGTGACAGAGAGGTCAGAGCAGGGCTTGGTATGATATCTAAGGCATTCTGTGGCCACGATATTTCATGTATTTGATCACGGCTTTATGTTGAATGTATGTTGTAATGAATCTTCTATTGGGTTAATATAAATGAGTAAATGAACTAGTTGTATGGCATCCTGTGTGTGTATTATGATGATCTATGGGCCTACTCAAAAGTTTTTATATAGATGGTCTTTCCTCGTATGAATCTAATAACTATAATGATCTAATGTTATGATGAATGCATGTTCTAAGACATATAGGGAGTAATGTCTTGGTTATCCTTGATATCCTTCTACATCCGTCTTAGTTTCGGTTGCAGAACGCCTCGAGTGAGACTCCTTATCCTTTCGGGTAGGGTAAAAATGCTGGCGTTGTCCTAGACTACAACGAACCCTTGTTGGCCCCTTATGCCTGAACCTAGGGTCTTTCCCTAATGACATTTTTGTGCCAACAAATGGTTCTATTGTCTGGAGTTAAAATCAAAAGAACTGGTTTGGAATATGGTATCAAGGATATTTAAGAAGGAGATTCAAGACTGGTGGGATAATCAAGTAGATCGGTTTGTATCAGAGTAGGATACTTGTCGAAGCTAACCTATTGTTAAGGTAAGTGAAGCCATTTTGCACTCAGAGGCTGTGAGTGATTAGTACGAGATATTCTGGTGTAAGTTTCCAGAAGACTTGTATAACTGGCTGAGGAGGCTAAAATTAAAGAATTGGCCAGAGAGAACTATGCCAGCTCATCATGATTGAGTTCCCACAAACCTCGTAATACTTCAACATTTAGATAATGAGCTGGTGAGAGCAGTAGATTTTTGGGTACAAACTACCGTAGAAGGGTATGTAGTTGAATTCATAGCATAGAACTATCAATGCTTCTCAAAAAAGGATGCAATGTTCAGATCAGGATTGAGAGGGAAACTAGTGAACGAAGTGCCTTTGTGGATTAAGATGTTGGTGGTGGAAAAAGGATTGTTACCTTTACCTAGAGAAAATATGGTAGTGTAAAACCCTAGTACTGGGGGAGGGGCTTAAGGGGAGAATGCTACCGTTTGGGGAAAAGTAGATGCTACTGAAGGAATGGATATAGAAGGATTGTGGAGAGATAGATATATCAGGGTGCAAAGGAGAGCACTACTAGTAGAAAAATGGCAGGAAAGAGCAGTATAAGCATTGAAGAAGAAATGTATGGGACCCCACCAAGCAGGAGTAGTGTTAAGGAGTCCGAAAGAGGGAAAGGAGATGGAGAAAGATGCAGAACAAGAGAGGGTTTTCGACTGGCCAGATAGGAGCCAGGCCAATGACAGGGACTTTCCCTTACAGGTTGCGGGAAAGATGATGGAAGGAAGCACTCATGGAAATTATGAAGAGGAGACGGAAGGTGAGATGTGTGATGTGATGAGAAGATTGTTCACCGAGGATGATACATCAAATAAATTTCAGTAGCAAAATCCCCAAAGTTCAGGTACCTTTCACCCCGACATTCCCCTGGTGCTTTACAAAAACCCTGACAAAATTGTTGCTAAGTTGATTAAAGTAATACGAGTACACAATGTGCATGAAAAATATAAGGCGAGTTTTAATACATCTAATAGCAGTGGGCCTACCAGTGTTAGTAATCTAGGGTTACAAGGATCTCAACAACCCAGAAACAAAGGATTTGTTCTCTTAGTGCGCACTCGAATCGACATGGCAGGGTCCTTTACTAGATATCCTGAGTTTCCTTGTAGAGGGAATGAAGACGTAGAACAACATTGGTATTCGTGTGAAGATATATGGAGAGCACACCAAACACTAGATAATGTAAAATCGATTGAGTTCCAGACCACACTAAGAGAAAGATTTCTAAGGTGGTTTATCAAATGGGCAGAACATAACTAGAATCCTTCAATGGGTGACATCAAGAGAGGCTCCATTCAAGAATTCAACGTACCACAAATAGATCTGCAAGGACTGTCTGAATTATGGGAGATCAAGCAAAAATAAGGAGAGACTGCTTGGGAATTGATGCAGAGGTTTAAAGATGCTATTGGAAAGCTAATTTATGCCACAGGTCCCAATCATCAGAGGGATTGGTTCATTAAAGCGCTCCTACCCCTTACAAGAACATTATTGACACAATAAAATATTGGAACTCTCCAAGATTCCCTAGAGCAAGCATCGTGCATAGAAGCCATGGTAGGGTACCCACATGAGTATCGAGGAGGGATGGGATCACAAGACTCCTTGATCATGGGCCTCCAAAATCAAATTTCCCATCTGATAGAGAAATTAAAATACCTACAACCAATTCGACTGGTGAGACCTAATGTATGGTGTACTCATTGCCTGGTAGAAGGCCATGTATCGACTGAATGCCCAAGGTTGAGAGGCACAAACAATTTAGTGGGAATTACAGGATCATCAAGGGCCCCACTAACAACAGGAGGTTCAGTAGTGGGATCACAAGGAGTTTTCCTGGGCCAAAAAATGCAAGACTACCGTGAAGTTTGTAGGAACTATGGACATTTTTTGCGAGTATGTCCAATACTGCAGAAGTATTCCAACATACCTAACAAAAAAACTATGAATCTTGTGCATCCATGACGCACCACACTGATCAATGTCGAGCATTAGATGCCTTAGCAGAGTAGTTAGATAGGTCTACATTTAGAATCAATGAATCTAGTCATGGGGGATGATGAGGAGGTATGAGAGGAGGAAGAATAGGGGGTAGAGGAACCCGTAAGGTGCTACAATTATGATCACGAGGGACATGTCGCCAGAGAATGTCCACTCCTAAGAAGGCCTTGGTGCTCACAATTCTGGTTCAATTCACATGCCACAGAGGATTGTCTCGAGCTGATTGAAAAATGGGAAGAAAGAACCAAACAGAGGGGGACTAATTTGATCAATGCAGAACCACGAACTTCTGACACGCTTCCAGTAACTAATATAAATATAGTTACCAGAGGGGGTAAGAAGACATGATATGATCGGGGTATGGTAGACCAACCTACAATTGTTCGGGTGGCATCCCCAAAGTGGTCATACAACCCCACCCAACAAAAAAAATACTATCAGGAAGAAGACAAGTTGTTTGATGGGTTAATAGAGACAAAAGGAGACAAGAAACAAGACTTAGGCATAGCTGGTAACACTCAACCAATCAAAGAATGGTTTAGGCTATTTTTGTAGATTGTTGATAATGAACAGATGCTAAAGGAGTTGCGCAGGACTCTGAAAGTAGTGTTTCCAGAAGACGAAGAAAAAGGGGAAACAATATTGGCAAACTTGCCTAAAAGACACTCGATAAGGGTAAGACAGAACAAGAAAATAACCTATAGAGAATTTTGGATTGATGCTAAAGTCATAGGATTTCAGATTAAAGATACAATGTTAGATTTGGGGTTCGACATAAATATTCTACCCAGAAAAACATGGGAAGCGCTTGGGAAGCTGCAACTTAAATATTCGCCAATACAACTGTGAATGGAAAACCAATATTGCATCTTGCCCATTGGTAGGTTGGAAGATGAAGAAGTGGATGTGGTAGGGGTAAAAACTTATACTGAACTTGAAGTAATATATATAATGGGTGATAAGGACCCTTACCCAACACTTCTTGGTATTGAATGGGCATACGAGAACTACGCCATCATCGACCTGAAGAAGTAGTTGATGATATTTGAAGTAGAAAGGATGCAGGTAATACAACCGCTAGATCCATATCAAGAACCAAGTTTCACCGAACCTATGGATGATCGACATGAGCCGGAATGTTGGACCAGTTGTATAGGCTAACTACGGGAATGTTAGTTCAGTTGGAGGAGCATATAAAGTTCAGAAGTTGGTTCAGAATCTACTTGGGATGCATGGAAACAAGGAGGATACGAGATTGATACCAGAAGTTGTGCCAAGATATGCAGAGTAAACTTGATTGGGGTAGAGGTAAGAAATTATCCAAACTTTCATAACATCGAATCAGTGGACACTTTTCTGAATAAAGTGGATAGAACCATAATGGAAGATCGCAAAGTCCCACTATTAGATATTGTGTCACAAGCCACCCCAACAAGGTGGTGGAGAGCGCATCGCAACATTTTGTGTGAATGGGATAATTTCAAGCGAGCCATGAGGGAGAGGTTTAGAAAAGAAGGAGACCAACCACATGAAAAGGTGAAGTACAAATGAAACTTAGATTCCAATTTTTTTTAGAAAACTACACAGAGAAATGGGAAAAGGAGAAGATACCGAAGGAACTCTAGGTGCATTTATTCATACATACCTTGGGTACAATTCCACAAGCATGGTATATATAGGAGGAAATTCATAGACAGACAATAGACTGGGAGGTTATGGCTAACCAATTCAACACCAGTTTCTTGTTCAAAGATAGTGATCGATGCCTGACTGAAACCTTGTATGCCTTTAAAATGATCCTATTTACTCCGGGAAAACTATGGGAAGGTTGCGTTGATGAGATATTCCTACAATATTTTTATGAATCAGGGTATCCAAAATTCAGGTCTTGCATCAAAGTAAACACGGGTCCAGAGGAGGATGATCTAGAGGGACTTAGACACCTGGCATTTCAAGAAATGGAAGGAGAACGAGATATTCAAGAGAAACTTTCAGAGGACGCTACACATTTTCTCCCAGTGAAGTCGCGAAAGCATAACATTGGCTCAGAGAATAAACTTAAGATGGCATCCATTGGAGATTATTGGGATGAGCAGACAACTAAGGATATTTTTGATCTGCTGTGTGAATATGAAGATTTATTTCCAGCCTCTGAGGCTGAACTAAAACGAATGAAAGAGGATATTAGAGAGATGAACATTATGTTGAAACCAAATGCATGACCAATGAAGCACAAACCATGCAGGCTAAACCCAAGAGTAAAAGAGAAGGTCAAGAAAGAAATTGACAAAATGTTAGAAACTGGACTCATATTCTCGGTGGAAGAAGTGGAATGGATTAGCCCGATTGTAATACATAATAAGAAAGACGCCATGAAAATCAGGGTCTGTGTAGATTACAGGAGCCTAAATAATGCATGTGTACATGATCCATTCTCAACACCATTTAGTGACGAGGTTTTGGACAACTTGTGGGGAATGAAGCCTACTCCTTCACTGATGAATTTTCAAGTTATCACCAAGTTCACATAGCAGAAGACGATAAGAAGAAAATGACGTTCACCACAGAATGGGGGTCATATGCCTATCATGTAATGCCATTTAGTCTGAAGAACACACCAACTGTTTTCTCAAGGATTGTCATAGCTTCCTTTAGAGATTACGTTCATAGGTTCTTAGAAGTATATATGGATGACTAAATGGTGTACAATTTACTAAAGAAACACGCCAGTTTGTTATGGGTCATGTTTGAGTAGTGCAAGCAGTTACAAATCTCCTTAAATCTCAAGAAATGCATCTTTGCAGTTCCATTCATAACTTTACTAGGCCATATTGTTTGCAAATATGGGGTGTGTGTAGATCCCACAAAGTTTGCAACAATTGTAAATATGGAGCCCCCAAATAATGTAAAGAAACTACGATAAACACTGGGCCATACACGATATTACCGTCGATTCATCCGAAATTATGCCTCAATTATGGCTCCTATGGAGAAACTACTGAAGAAGACGGAAGGCTTCAAGTGGACAGAGGCTTGTCAAGCAACACTGAACAAATTAAAAGAAAAATTGGTAAGCGCCCCTATTCTTGTATATCTAGATTGGAATAAGCAGTTTCATGTACATATTGACGCATTAGGAATAACATTAGGAGTAGTACTGGCGCAACATGGGGAAAGAAACATGGATCACCCTGTTTACTTCACCAGTAGGAAATTGTCAACAATCAGAGAAGAACGAAACACCAACAGAAAGAGAAGCATTGGCCATGGGGGACAAGGAGGAGGTATGAGAGGAGGAAGAATAGGGGTAGAGGACCCATAAGGTGCTTCAATTATGATCAAGGACATGTTGCCAGAGACTGTCCACTCCCAAGAAGGCCTTGGTGCTCAAAATTTCGGGTCAATTCACATGCCACAGAGGATTGTACCGAGTTGATTGCAAAATGGGAAGAAAGAACTAGAAAGAGGGGGACTAATTTGATCAATGCAAAACCACAAACTACTGACACGCTTCTAGTAAGTAATATAAATATAGTTACCAAAGGGGGTAAGAAGATATGAGATGATCGGGGTATGGTAGACCAACCTACAATTGTTCGGGTGGCATCCCCAAAGTGGTCATACAATCCCACCCAATAAAAACAATACTATCAGGAAGTGACCAAGTTGTTTGATGGGTTAACAGAGACAAAAGGAGACAAGAAACAAGACTCAAGCATAACTGGTAACACTCGTGATCCAGGTGGATGTTGGTGGCCACCCACCTATCCCATTTGGACCCCCACAATTGTCTCTTTCAGCATTTTCAGTTTCCTTAATTGTAGCACAACTTACTATTTTTAGCAGTTTTTCGGGTCCTGAACTTCCGGAGCCGTTTTGAGGCCCTAAACGACATTTTTTGGGGAATCCAGGGGCAACATGGGTTATGGAATGGACCAATGTTGCCCGTTCCAATAATCGTAGTTCTCGGATAGATCTTTCTAATGAGCTATCATACGCGTCAAACGGAGATCGTATGCCAAAGTTACGACCCCGGGAAATTGATGTACCAATTTACCCAAAACGGGGCCCACAATTTGGCGTTTCATCTTCTAAGGGTCGGTTTTGGAATGTGGAGGGTTTTCCATTGTTTCTCAATAATAAATAGGCCTTCGAGCCTCATTGTAACACAAGTTCGGAACAGTTCAGAGACATGTAGCCGCACATCTCTTCTCAGAGATAAGCTACCATCGTCCTAGCTGGTTTATTTCCAATTCTGGTTGTACGCATATTTCGGTATTTTCCATTATTAATGAAATGAAGTGTTATTTCCGCTGCATCTCTTTATTTATGGTGATCGCATATCTGTATTTATGGTTATCTCTGTAATCTATTGCGTTCCTATTTAAATCTGGATCAATGCCAATATGCATTATGGGCAATAATTGGTATGCCCTTATTCCTTGTAATGATGACCATCATCCTTGTAGTTCCATATCCATGTATTTGTCTTAGCTAAAGATAGAGGCACGATATGTGTAATTCAGAAATATCTAGAAAATGTCACTGTTGATGTCAAGCTTCATGGATATTTTGTAGGTGGCATAGTCAACAATACTTTGCGGGCACCTATCCCTAAGGGGTGTGTCATTAATGGAGAGTTGTTGGTCGACAAACCCTTCTATGAGAACCACTTTCACAGAGCTTACTCTTGGATTACGTGAAATGGTAGCAATGCTTCCACCTAAAGGGATTTCTACAAGCTCACGTTCAAACGCGACATGCGAAAAATACTAGTGAATTCGAATCAAGTGTATTTTTGTTTGGCTAGAGTACATCCTTCTCAATATTTGGAATATTTTCTTTCAAATTTTCATTGTATTTCATTATCAATATATTTCACTTGTTTATTTCCTTCTACATTCCCTGATTTCGGCATTCCGTAGCACTTCTTGGTCCAATTGCTAGTTTGGTCTCCTTAAAGTATGCGTGGTTTGAGATTTATACTTGGAGTCAAATTTAATTTCTCATTATAAGTGATTTGAAACCTTGACTCAATTTCACCTTTTCATTAAAGTGTGGTTATTTGAATCTTAGTTCGACTCTTGGACTATTATTTATGATGACTCTTTATGCACTTTCCATATCAGGTTTTCTCTTTATTTGATTAAATATTAATTTTGTATAATTGTCTTATACTCTTTTTAATTTTTTAATTGGGAAATTGATAATTGGGTTGGTGGAAGGAATTAACAAATAAATTGGGCTTGTATTCACTGTTAGCTCTGTTACATATTGCTGATATTTGAAGATCAGAAATAAGCTCAGTCCTTGGTTATGCTCCAAAGAAGGCCCACAACAATCATCTTCCTTCTTCTCCTTTATTCCACTTACTCTCTGTGAACTCCGCCACCTTTGTTTTTCTTCTAAAACCCGGCATGAATCTCTGTTTCTTCAAGCCTCGAGTGCAAAGCTTAAACCCCCATAAAACCACACCCACACGAACTCACGCCTTCAAAAAACCTTCGCCGCAATCTTAGCTGTTGATTTCCGTCACCCCGATCCAACAGTCCCCCGTCACATTTGACGATAACACCTGCGTAATCAAATCTCCACCGTCCGATCGTCTCCACTGCAATCGGACGACGTTCGCTCTCCCTGCGCCCGCAAACTGTTAGGGCGATAACACGTGATGAAAAGCGGTTTTATCCCTTCCCTGCCGCCATGCGTCGCACTCCGAGTGGTATCGCATGCCATTGTACTTTTACCGCCCAGTGATCAACAGTGGTGCGAGCAATACCACTTACCGCTGAAACCCATATTCTCGCCAGATAACGTTCTCAGTTTTTCGCCCGATGACCGTTGGATCAGCTCGCTGAGATCCAATGGCCTGCGATCATCCCGCTCCCGCCTCCTCAGATATCTTAGTCGATTCATCTCCGCCACCTATCCTCCTGATCCGACGGCCAATCTTTCTCATTCGACCAACCCGTCTATCCGCCATGCAGTACACATCCATGAACTGTTCCGTACTCCCAAGGATGAAGGTGATCAGTGTTATTACTGTTTGCAATCGCTCCTCAACCACCATATTTAACCAACAGTTTGGCCGAGGAGGAAAATGACAGAACCTGAGCAGGTGAATGCATTTAACAGTCATGGAACTTTATCCCATACGACACCTTAGCCACCTGAGAAGACAACAGAGCGCAGGAAAAGATCAGATTTATCCACTAAAGCAAGTAAACGTACTCAGAGACTCCATCAAGCAGTTAAAGCGGTTGGTGGTCAATTATGACCCCTCCATCCCTAGATTCGCTGAGTGCCTTTGTAATGAAACTCTATATATACCCATAAACAAGATGTAATCAGGGTTGATGGTTGATGTTTTGATGTAAGGTTCAATTTTCTGAAGACTATAACTACTTTGATACTTGTAGTGTCTCGTCTTCATTTTCAGCTAATACAAGCTTCTTTTGCTGTTAGTTGCTCACTGTCCATTCTTCTTCTGTTCCACGTTGTGCTTGATATGCTGCATTTCTGAACTCTTGATGTTTAGCATTAGAGTAGCTGTCATCCTACCTCTGTGTTAAAATCTTGTATGTGTCAGTGAATGAGTCATTCAGGTTTCTTTTCACTTAGTGCCAGAGAGCTGTCATCTTGTCTGTGCATTAGGGAACTAGATTTGCAGACTTCTTTACTGGTTGCAACCGGCCATCACAAGGTCTTGTGCATCTGCTGGTGTGGTCAATGTTCTCCATATTCACCCAATCCTTAAACTGTGAGTAATTGGTGGTCTAAAGCCTTGTAGTCTGGGGGTGTTCATGCATGTCTGGAGTCAAGCAAAGTAGAAGTGGTTATCTGGCTTGAACAAGCATTATTCCTTCCATTCATCCATTTGCAACAATAAGTTGAATTTGTAATGTTCCCGAGCATCTCCGAGCTACAACCTAGGAGAGTTTCTTGGGGTGATATCATTAATTGGCACCGTTGTCGGGGAGAGGAGATTGAAGCTCAGCGTCCTTGGGAAAACAACACAGTTCCAACTTTGATGATAGACAAAGCCTGGACACATTTCTGGTTGTAATCATCTATCTGGCGACTCTACTGGAGAACCAACCTAGTGGCGACTCCACATTATAGTTCTAGCTCAGTTTGTGAAGCATACCCGGAGAAATCCTCAGAAATCACCAATTGACCCAATGCTTGACCTTGAGAAGATTGTTAAGTAGAAGAAAACATCACTGAAAGGAGCATCAGGATCAAGTAAGCCTGAAAAACCTTATGTATCTTTGCGAGAAGGGCCTATAGCTGAGAATATACAGTTTGAAGATATAGAGCCTACCATTGTTAGTGAAGAAATACCCTCAGAGATTCATAGAGCTCCTTGTTCATTTAGTTCCCCTTTGGATCTTAGTCCAAAGAAAGCCTCCCATACATTCCATCATATCCCTTTGTCTCTGCCATCTATTCCATTGCTTTCTACCATCCAATCTACCAGTACCCTTCCACCTACCCCAGTCATGGCAGGGCAACAAGCACCCACGAAGATGGAAAGAATCATACCTGCTAGGTATGGACCCCTGGTCTTGCCTGTCCCTTTGAATGCCATGCCTACTGGAGAGTATCAGAAATATATGCCTAATTCACTAGTACAGAGGGAGTAACAGCGGAAGAACACCTTGAGTCTTTTTATAATTATTCTGATAATCTAGATATCAGTGAGGACGATGTTTGGATGAGAGTGTTTGTACAAAGCCTTGATGGAGAGGCTAGAAAGTGGTTCAAAGAATTGACCCCTAAGTCTATAGCAGACATTGAAGCATTAGATGATGTATTTCTGAAGGATTGGGGAGATAAAAAAGACTTGCTGTATTACCATACAGAGTTTGGAAACCTCAAGAGGGAAAATGGGGAATCATTGCCCGATTTTAATAAAAGATTCAATCGTATGTATAGTAAGATATCAGCTAAAGTAAAGCTTACCCCCACCTATGCCAAACTCAACTATGCTAATGCTTTCGACTCTGATTTTTGCCTGTAATTGAGAGAAAGAAGATGTGCCACTCTAGCTGAAATGCAAGATGCAGCCCTTGAGGTGGAATCCAATATCATTGCAGAAAAGCTTAAGAGTCATGCTAATAGAAGGAGGCAGAGAGGTGAGGCTTCTTCTTCCTCTGCTTCATCTTCAGAATCTAAATCAGGCAAGATGACTAAGATGATAGAGTCATTGGCTACCGAAATATCTAAGCTAAAGGTTGAGCAGAGCTCAGGAAAGACAAGGTTTCCAAACATGTTTGCTCCAAGAAACCCAAATCCATTCAGAAGAGCAAATGAACAATTGGAAATCATTCAAAGAGGTAAAGAAGTAGATGGAGAACAAAAGGTTAAGGCTCCCTTCCAAAATGTAGTCATGGAAGAAGAGAAGTTTGAAGAAGAGGATGAAATTCACTGTATGGAAGATAAACGTAGTGCTGTCCTTTTGACATTGGCTGCCTACAAAGAATCATTGCTGTAGGACCAAACTAGTCAAAAGTGGGACAGAGAGGCTATTCTGTAGACTGATGAGCAACAAAGTTACAATCTGAGGTCAAAAGCAAACAATGCCAAGGAGAATCCTGCCCAAAAAGCTGCTGTCCCAACAGAGCCACAGAATATCAGACAAAAAAGACCAGCAGCTGACTCAGTGATCCTCAAAGCACCAGCTCAAGAGGTAAGAGGTCCTGACAAGTCCCCTTCCCCTTTTAGCTTTGAATCATAAGTCCAGAAATTAAAAATATCTGTGCCTCTGATAAAACTTGCAAAGAGTGAAGTTTTTAGAAAGCCTATTCTTGATGCTCTTGAGCTGAAAGCCATACAAGCCCCCACCGACTATGTCAATTTGCAAGATGATAAGCCTGCGATTGTGCTTAGCCCAATGACTGAACTCGCTGATGATAATTCTCCATCATTTTATGTCTCCTTGACCATTCATGACAAAATCCTCCACAATTGCCTGTTAGACATAGGGGCCAGCCACAATTTGATGCCCAAAGCTGTCATGGAAGAGTTAGGCCTTGATATCACCAGACCATATCATGATCTATTTTCCTTTGATTCAAGAAAGGTGAAATGCCTAGGATTAATCAAAGATTTGGCTATTACCCTAACTCATCTACCCATGAAGAGCATGGTGATGAACATTGTGGTGGCAGATGTCCCTCCTAAGTTTGGCATGCTGCTGTCCAGAGGGTGGATTAAGAGACTAGGTGGGACATTACAAAATGATCTATCTTATGCCACTGTCCCAGTTTTTTGGAGGGGAAAGCAGTGGATTGTACATAGAAGCACAACTAGCCTACATCATCAGTGATGAGAAGGACTCTTCTAATCATCCCATTTATGTTGTGGACACTGACTTTGGAGCATACATTCTCCAAATTGAAGAATCCTAGAAGGCATTATTGCCGCTAAAGAAACCAATAGTCCAGGCCAAGGGAGAGCAAGGAAGTCAGGTTTGGGAGATGTTATTTGATGGAGCATGTTCCAGAGAGACCGCAGGAGCAGGGGTGGTGCTGGTATCTCCAAAACAAGAAAGCACACATCTGTCTTTTAAGCTGGTTTTTCAA
>APFE030625793.1:0-44697 GCA_000404065.3 Pinus taeda | reverse complement strand
TTCTAACCTGTCAACGAGATGTTAGGAGTTCTCTTGGTTTCACTGACTATTATAGAAGATTGATAGAAAATTTACAAAAATTTCATCTCCACTTTTCAAATTACTCACAAAATATTGTGAATTCAATTGGAATTCTGATTGCCAAAAGGCCTTTGAATCATTAAAAGAGAAAATCTCTGAAGCACCCATTCTTAGAGGACCAAGTTGGAAATTACTTTTTCATATTTCGACTGATGCTTCAGACATAGCTTTAGGAGTTATACTAGGACAAAAATACTCAACTTCATATGCCATTTATTACACTAGTAAAAATTTGACTCTTGCAAAGTTAAATTATACTTTCACAGAGAAGGAGTTTTTAGCTATTGTTCATGCCATCAATAAATTCAGACATTATATTATTGGCTATGAAAATTTTGTACATGCTGATCATTCTACAATTAGATACTTAATGAATAAATAAATCACTAATGGTAGAATTACTAGATGGTTGTTGTTGCTACAAGAGGTTAACATTACTATTTTGGATCGACCTAGAAAACAAAATATAGTTGTTGACTTTTTATCAAGGATTCAAAATGATAACAATGACATGCCCGCAGAAGATAATTTTACTGATGAATATCTTTTTGTAGTATTTACTAAATCTCCATGGTTTGCAAGTTTTTCTAACTATTTGGCTACTGGAAAATTACCATCATACTTGTCTCCTCGAGAAAAAAGGAAGGTAATTCCAATTAGTGCATCTTATTCATGGATAAATGAAGAATTGTATAAAACAGGTCTAGATATGATCATCCGAAGGTGTGTTAGAGAAGATGAAGTACCATAGATATTGAAATCTTGTCTTGATGAGCCATGTGGAGGACACTTTGCTGACAAAATAGATTCTTACAAAGTCCTTCTCTTAGGATACTATTGGCCTTCCCTTTTTAAGGATGCCAAAGAGTATGTTAACAAATGTGATAGTTTCCAAAGGATGGGGAAACTTGTTCCTTCTGATGTGATGCCTCTACAACCTCAGGTACTTATTGAACCTTTTGAGAAATGGGCTCTGTATTTTTTTGGCCCAATCAATCCACCTTAGAGACAAAAAAGGTACATTATTTTTTGCACTGATTATCTTACAAAATGGTAGCTAATGCACTTCTTTCTGCTACTGAAAATGTTGTAGTTTCATTTATTTTTGAGGATATCTTTACTCATTTTGGTGTTCCACGACAAATTGTAACAGATCAAGGTACTCAATTCACATACAAGTTGGTACAGAAGATAATGGAGGAATACAAAATCAAACATCAGAAATCTACTCCATATCATCCTCAAGCAAATGGACAGGTGGAGTCCACCAATAAAGTCATTGAAGCAATTACCAAAATTGTTCATTTGCATAGAAGAGATTGGACAGAAAGCTTCCAGAAGCTTTATGGGCATACCGTATCACATGGAGAAATACTATAGGGCATACTCCTTATGAGCTTATCTATGGAAAACAAGTCTTTTCCTATTGAGTTTCAAGTCAAAAATTTCAAGACAATAGTCAAATTGGGTCTTGATCTTTCGGAGGCAAAAAAACAAAGAGTGGAGCAACTGAATGCACTTGATGAAATAAGACAAGATGAAATCCAAAGAACCAATCTAGTTCAACAACGGAGATCCAGATGGCATGACAAATATATTAAAGAGAGAAAATTCCATCTAGGAGATTGGGCATTACTGTTTGATTCAAAGTTCAAAGATTTCCAAGGGAAATTTCAAACTCATTGGCTTGGGCCTTATGAGATTGAAACAATCTTTGACAATGGTGTAGTTAGGATCAGAACTATTAATGAAGAGAGGATCACTTTTATTGTGAATGGTCATCGACTAAGAATCTAACATAAGCCATTGACCAAGGAATAATTTATCAAATATTTACAAGATAATACTGATATAAAGTTGGTCAAGAAGGATTTTCCTTCTTCTCCAACTTTATCTTCAAATTTCTTTTTCTTTCTGAAAAATAAAAGAATATATATATATATTATATATTATATATTTATATATATATATATATATATAAACTTGAAATCCAACAATGGTTGGCATGTTATACATAAAATCTAAGGTGAAATCAATTTTTGACACCTTAAATTTTCCTCACATATGTTCTAAACCCATTTTCTTTATTTCCCACTCTTTTCTTTTCAAAATTAAAATAGTTGTAGAAATTTTAAGTTTCTACAGCTCTAATATTTATGTCGCTACTTTGACAGAAATTTCTGATGGAATAATTGAAAGAATTATTGACTCCCTCCACTGCAAAGCACCTAAAGACAATACAAAGGACAACAACCAAAGGTTAGAAAGCAATAATTCAAAGGTATGCAACTCTTTAAATTGATAATATGGATAAAAAACATTAAATGTATGAATTATATAGACATCGTACTACCAAATTCAAAATTTTTATTACTAAGAGTTGATAGTATCGTTTCAGGTTAGACCTCATCCACCATTCACTCCCAAATCATCCTCATTTATGCTCTCAATGGTTAGATTCTGTCTCACTTCTTTATACCCTTACCTCTTACACTCCCATCATTCACACTCCAGTCCTCATCACTTTGAAACCCTTTGAAAATTGTTGTAGCGGCTACAACCACTCTCCAAAATTTTGCATTAGCCTGTTTTGGAGCCTCCCTACCAACCTTATGCAACACTTTGTCTTGCTTTGTCTAGTACTCAAGCTTCAAGTGTTTTCCTCGAACAAAAGCAGCCTGTTGATCAAAGTTGATCCATTCCCCTCACAGGCTGCTCACTCCGACTTGGTCTAGTTGTAGGCTAAGCAACTTCCCCTTGAAAATTGCGCATTTCTGGAGGGAAACCAACCTTCCCTCTAGGAATTGTGCAATCCTCTCTAACAGCTTGCTAGGCTCCAGGATTGCGCAATATTGTGAGCCAACCATCCTAGCAGGATTTGCGTAAATTTTCCCAGCAACAGGCTCTTTAGCCTAGGATTTGTGCAAATATGTTCAACAGTCAAATTCTCTGCCTAAAAACTGCGCAAATCTCTTGGGAAGATAGCCCAAATCCTAGCCAAAAATGCACATTTTTCTCTAGCAGTTGAGCAGTCTCTTTCATATGCAACTATGTTGACTGGTTCCCTCCGGGACTGATAAAAATAGACTTGCATGCATGGGTTGCTTCTCCCAAGGAAGCATGCAAAGTAATCCCTTATTTTAAGGATCTATGTTTAGTAGTTGGAAGTTACATGCAAGGAGCCATTCTGAAACCTCCCACCAAGTGTCGCTTCCTCTAGATTCGTGGCATGCACATCACAACCTCGATGTCATCAAAACTCATCAACTGGACACTGCAGATCTCATTCCTCACATCAACCTTGCATCTTTGACGTCCCACGTCACATCTAGGAGTAGTCAGCACATTCAACTCAGCTGTTTTGGGTTAAGCTCACTTCCCATGCCTTGTGCAGCATTTCTGTCGCTTGTTGTGTTTTCACTTGTGCGGGTACTATTTGCTTGATTGATTTGAATGCTTGTTGTCATTTACATAAATAATAGCTTGTCCTAGCTTTGTTTTAGTAATAATTTAAACTTTGAAATAGGAACTCATAGTGTTACCTGTTTTGTAGAGATAACAAAAAAGTGACCTGATTTTGAAAAGGGGTGATGCAGAACACACATGTTTTTTAGAGCTTAGTTTTTGGCACTATAAATTTTTTTATGTACATTGCATTTTAGAATGGTAGTGTTTTTTATACCAGGCCCTTTTTTTTAGATTTATATATTTATTTTTTCTAATGTATGAAATGTAAATAATTATTTTGTAAATTTAATAATTTTTTTAAGTGGTTCTTTTTCTTCATATTTTCTTGTCTTTATTTATTTTTATTTTTATTTATTTTTTTTTTTTTTTTTGTAGTGAGGTTTTTATTGTTTTGCATATTTAAAGAAGAAGGTCGATATTTTGAACTTTTGATATTCTACATATTTATATATCGTTAATATGAAAAATATACACTATCTTGTTAAAAAATATTGTTTCTAAAAAACAATATTTTTTAACAATGGACATAAAAATAGCCATTTTTTACATAAATATAACTAAAAAACTATACGTTTTGATAATTTTTTGCTACAATTGACATGCGAAAATCACAATTTTTATACGAAATTTTTAACTATTAATTTTTAACTAAAATTAGTTAAGTAATAGTTTTTTTTTTTTTTTTTCGAATTTCATGTCAAAATAATAATAATAATGACCTTTTTTTTTCAAAAAATAATGATTAACTTAAAAATTAATGTGAAAATCACATATTACAAATATTGAACACATAACAACCTTAATTAAGTGTATATTCTTCTCATAAAATGTCAAAGTCAAAACATTGCAAGTATAACTACTTAATAGTTACAAAAAATGAGCTTGATTTCCAAGAATAACTTAAATTTAATCAACAATGTCATGTAATCCAAACTCTTCATCCTCTAGAGTTTCATCATTGTCTTCTTCCATAATATTTTCAGTTTCCTTTTGCTCATTTTCATCTTCTAATGAATCTTTGATGTGTGTGAATCTCCCAATGTATGTCCTTCCAAACATCCCATGTAATGGTGGCTGAGGTTCCTTTGTCTTTTTTGACACACGTGATTCACTAAAGTTCCCTTTCTTCAACCCAATTTCTTGCATTGCATGTGGAAGAAATTGAAGAGCATTAATTCTTTGCTGAATGAAATTGCACTGTAATGGATCTTTTTCAATTGCAATGCAATTTCTTCATTTTTAAAGGCATCATGCTAGTGTTGTACCTAATTATCAAACACAAAAGAAATAATGAAGTAAATTAGTACAATGACATATTAATTAAAAAATAACATATTGAAATTCAATTCCATATAGCAAAACTTACATGAGCCAGAAAATAAATCCGGAACCCAATCTCCTTCATTTGAACATATGTCTATAAGATAGTTAATCAATAATTGTGGTTTTTGATCAATTTTAACTATCTCTCCTTTTGCTTCTTTGTCTTCATATGTTAGTTTTCTCACAATAGCATCATAAGTCAGTGTTTGGCTATGACTCTTTCCATCTACCCGATTAAAAATCATAGACATATAGCTATCATCTTTTGCCCAACTATCAATATGAATGTACTCACAATCATTTATAAATAGTTGATCTTCATGGTTAAGAAGATTTTACTTTTGCCTGTAACATGAAATAGTAAAATTTCAATCAACTTGTACATAAATGAATTTTTCAACATTAATCAAGTATACATTTTAAATGTCTTACCATGTAAGTTGCATCCTTGAATTTGTTTTCCCCTTGAAGCTTGACAATATCATTGCCAATTGTGTGTCTGAATGAAATGTCACAAATCTCCATAATGTTGATGACGTGACTTTTACAAATCCCGCAACCACTTTACTGAGAACTTGATAAGTATAAGGGTCACTATCATAGTCAATGTTTGGAATATTGAAACCATGGGAAATATCTGCAATAACTAGGGCATACTGCCTTTTAGGTATGAGTTTAGCAATGTCTTCACAGTGGTCTTGTATTACTTGATATTGAATAGTGTCTAGCCCATTCCAACTGAAATGAGTAAGAGTTGGATCAAGTTCAACATTCTTAATATGTTGCTTCCTCAGTGTTTCGATCTTTATTTTTTCAATAAAGGTTTTGAAGCTAGTTGGTGCTCCATTATCATCCTTATTCATCTTTTATAAAATAAACAAATATATGTGTAAGTTATATATTAAAAATAGTACACAGATGAACAAAAATTAATGTGTAAATCAAGACACCTTTTTAAATGCAAGATAAAAAGCTTTTAATGTTGATGTAGAACTTGAATATGGATAGTTGTATACAACATCATCCCAACTATCTTCATTCAACAATTTAACCATTTGTTCTTGAATTTTCATGTAAACTTTGTGACTGCATAGATAAAGTAACAAAAAGTTAATATAATGATATGTATAACAAATACTACTAATAACAACATGTTTTATTTAAAATAAAATTATAATCTAGAAATAAACAAAAATAATTCAACAAACTTACTTTTAAAATTCCTCAGACATTTCCTCCAATGATAATTTCCCTGACTTCACACGAGATAATATTGTTTTGACAATTTTTTCATCTTTCACTCCTTTCATTGCTCTCCAAGGTGTGATAGTAATATCTTCTGGAAGATGCTTCAATTCAGGAGTTGATTTACTGCTGCTACATATCAATGGCTTAGACTTTTTGACCCTCTAGTTTTTAATGCTAATGTTTTCCCACATGCTAAAAATATCATCAATCAACTTCCAAACATCTCCAGTTCTAAATGCCAATTGGAAAATGTTATCAACAACTCTGAATAAATCACTAGGAAGGTTGTGTTTTCCACCTATTGAATTGGGTTTCTCTTCAATTTGATAGCCTATTTCCATACAACATTCCCTTTGAAAACCTGCAATAACATTTATCATATCCCCACCACATTTTTCTTGAAATTCACTATGAATAAATCTAACCCTTTGGATGAAAGTCATAGACATTCTATATTCATTATCTAAATTATGATCCCATGCCACTAACTTTTCTTTTGTATTTGATAAACCAACATAAATGATACATTTCATTATTTCAAAACGTGCTAGGTTATTGGGATATTCCTCCATCAATTGTCTTTGAGCTTCTACAGAATGGTTCCCCCCAGGGATATAATAATTGTAATCAGAACATTTTGACCTATCAAATGCTTCTTTTTTGGTAACTTGAACTGGATCAACAAGAAGCACATAATTAACCACATGAGAAAATTTATTGTACCTCATCAATGTCTTCAAGTTGTGAACATGCCGATGGCGTGGTTTTATGACTTGATATTGACATTGTCCTTCACTTGCCTTATAAGTTTGTTTGACATTAAGCTGAAATGTACGACCACCATCAATTAAGTTTCTCTTTATCAAATTCTGTCGAATGGCATTTTGTTTTGTTTTGATAATGCCATCCTCTAAATTAGCTCCTGGTGTAACGATTTCTCTGCTTTCTTTTGAAGTTTCACTAGGTTCTTGACTGCTGGTAATGACTACTTCAAAATCTTCAACTTTACTTTTCTTCGTCAGAACATTCTCAACAAATTTATTCTTGGGCATTGTTACTTTTGGTCTTTTACGGCTCTTCTCAGTTCCAATGTCATCTTCAGTAATGACAACATATGCTTCACTATCAGTTTCAACTTCATCGTCCTCAAAAGTAACTTGTCTACCCTTGCTAGATTTATCCACTAGAGGCCTTTTTTTTTTATCCTTTGGATGTAGCTTTGTATCATCATCAATTACTACATTTTGCTTGTTTTCCATATCTTCTTCTGACATTGAGTAAAAATTGCTGACAACTTTCATGATATCATTCTCTATGAAATGAATGCCTCCCAACCTAATCGAACAACTTTCAACAAAATTCTGCCAAACAAAATATCATATGTCATTAAAAACAAAGTTAAAAAAATATAGCGAGACACTTTCAAGAATGCAAAATACAAATATAAATAACAATACTTATGATGTTTTGTTTCATCTCATTTACGATTTGTTTACACAACTTTGTAGATACCTCTCTCGTGTCATACAATGAATATGATAGTCAATATTTAATCCTTTCATGTGCTTTTGTAAGTATGTAAACAACTTCAGAGTCTGGTACCGAACACATATCTATGACTCTTCCCATCAGCTCATAAATTCCATTATCATTCAGTATATCAATATATAGATATATATTCACATTTTGGCTTTCTCTTTCTCTCACATACCAGAATCTTGATGGGAATTTCACCTCTTTTGAATTCTTCCAGTCTGAAATCATCTTCTTATCATTTGAGGCACTTGAAAGATTTGTAACCATGAGCTCAGGTGGATTTCGTTCAACAATGTTTTTTGAATATGCACCTTTAAGAGTCTTTGGTCAAGAAAGATTCACAGAATTCTTCTTTGATGCCATTTTCCGAAAAAACAGAAACACATAAATCAGTAAATAACGAAAACATATTAACTTAAATCCACAACGAAAATATATCATAATTATTTAATTTGTATACTAAGATAATTGAAATTAAAAAAAATATTAACACTAAGAAATGGCAGAATCCCACCGACACCACCCCGTCCATCCGCGAAGTGGCGGGTGATTTCGAGAATCGCGCAACCTCCCCGGGCAGACGAGAAGGTCGCCCCTTTCGCCCCTCCCACTCGCCCCTTCCCCCCTCCTACTTGCCCCTTTCCCCTCTCCCTCACACCCCCTTCCTCCCCTACACCCTCACCCCAACCACCTTCACGCCCCCGCCCTCCCACGCCACCACTCCCCGCCCCTAGCCACCCCTACCCTACCCTAACGCCCCTCCCCACCATCCCCTCCCACTTGTTACCTCAGCCCTCCCCACCCACCTCCTCACCCCACCCACCCCACCCGTCAGGGCACCCATCCACCCCACCCGCCCACCCACCTAGAGCCCACCGCCACCCCACCCGGCCGGCCCGCCCCACCCACCCGCCGCTCAGCCACCCAAACCAGCACCCTACCTGGCACCCCGCAGCGGCCACCCACTTGCCCACCTGGCACCCACCGATGCCCTACCCCAATCACCCCACCACCCAACCTGGCACCTTGCCCTCCTACCCACCCACTAAGCGGCCACACCCCCCCCCTGGCGGCCTCGCCCTCCTGCCACCCCACGGAGCGGCCAGCCAACCCCACCTAGCACGCCGCATCGCCCCACCCACCTGGCCCTCAACCAACCTGCTCGGCACCCTGCACCCCAAACCTACCGTTTGCCCGGGCACCCCTAACCCACCAAGTGGCCCAACCACCCTCATCGTGCCACGTCGAGGGTGGGGAGGGGAGTTGTGGGGGAGGGGGCGGGTAGTTGGGGAGGGGAAAGGGCGAGAGGGGGTGGGGTGTAGGGTTCGGGGGGAGGGGGTGCATGGGGTGAGAGGGTCGAGGGGAGGGTGGAGGGGCATGAGGGGGTGGGGGGGGAGTGTGGGGGGGGCAGATGGGGGGGAGGGAGCATTCAGCCCAAGGAAAATCATTGTAAATAGTAGACATAGGGGGTCATGCATTTTAGGAAATAGTTTTCCTAAGTATCAAGTCAATACAATATTTAGGCCTTTAAGTTTGATTTTATTAGATAACGGGAGAATATATTAATGTTCTCAAAATAAATACATGAGAACATGAGTGGTAGGAGTCAAACCCAACTCTCTAGGAGCAAGAGCGAGTTTTTAGGAATTAATTAGAGTATATATGGATCGTTGAGTGATAAGGAGACTTTTTTGTTTTAAAATAGAGAAAAAGATGGAATGGATAAAGTCTGCCACATATGTATGCATGCAGAGAGCTTTAGGGCTTTTGTTAGAGGGGTGATCAGATCCTCCAATGATCCAATCCAATTCATTCTTTTAAATAGTGAACCTTTGCGTTCAATACGAAGAGGCCACTAATAGTAGAATTAGGCCTCTGTATGTGTGTGTGTGCGAGACCGAAGAGTCTCAAATGTAATCAAAGATTTTATATTAGTATATGCAAGATTGATTCCTGTCTGTGTTAGTATGCTTAAGAAGTATTTCATAAGTGATTTATTATGAATTCATAGGCTTTGTAGGTTACAGGAATAATTCTGAAGGATGCAGAAGAAGATAAAGTTGAACATGATTTAGAAGAATCAAAATGGATTATTGAATCCATTAGAGCTCTTCAAGAAGGATAGAGATCAAAGGAGAGTGAGGAGTTAAGCCCAAAAGGAAGAACAAGCTGCGAATGAGCAGAAGGCTAGAACCTTTAAAGAAGCCAAATTATCGAGAAATTGAAGAAACAACATAACTTTCCAAGCAAAAGGGATGAGCGGAGAAGTCCAGAGTTGATACTCAATAGCTATTGGATCTTCAAAGATCCACGACCACGATTGAAATTGCAATCGCATTTCAAAGGTGCCAAGGGACGGTGATAACAAACTCACCGATACTTCGACGAGCGATTGGCGATATCGTCGAAAATCCAGTTGGCGATCTCGCAATCGGAGGTTCACAATGGAAGAGGTAATGCATGGGTGGATGAGCGATATTTGATAGTGATTATCAGAATATCGGAGTTTGGAACCATCCAAGTTAGGCGCAGCGGAAACATGGAGTAAATAGTGATGGGACCCGATGATAATCATAGTCGTGGGTCTATATAAATTTAAAGTCCGTGATGCTGTTAGGAGGGGAATTTCCTTTGTATTCCCGTATATTATCATGCTTTCTAGTTTATATGGCACGAGATTTTTAACATGAAAACATGTGTTAGCATTCCAATAGTGGAGATTGGATTCAGAGAAAGGATGGTGCATATATGTTAAGACTATGGCAGTATCGATAGCCGATAGCGATTTCGATAGAGGTTTCAACCTTGGAATTTGTTCAGGAACCATATAAAGGTGGAAAAGGTGGGTTTATGTATGAGTTTCCCTTTAGTAAATGGAAAGGCGTTATATATATGCAATGAGGAGTTAACCAAAGGCATAACCTATGGTTCAAGGGTTTTAATATAGTCCCAATAGGAAGGCTCAGGCAAGGTGATTGAAGTTCCGATAAGAAAGGAACTTATAAAGGGCCATGACCATTTAAGGTCCGAAAATTTGACTACGTTGTGGAGTTCAATGATCTGGGATAGTTTTGGATGCATTATTTTGATAAATCCATATTGTGGGTATGTGTGGGTGGTTTACCCTGCACCATTAGTGGTATCATAGCAACCAACTAGAGGACAATCCATTCAAGTGCAGAAGAATGGGTGAAACAAGATCATGCTGAGATCTTGAAGGTGAGGTAATGCGTTCTGTTTTAATTTAAGAGTGTGTGTTTTTATACTAATGCACAGTTGACAGCAAGAGAAGCTGCGAGAGAAGAACCAAATGTGTTCTTAAAGACAGAGTAAGGGGAATACTTTGAAGAAGAAGTGGCAGTGAAACTGAGGAATCCAATAAGGAAATTGACAGAGAGGATAATTGAAGTGTTCTCAAGAGAGAGTGAGAGATTGTAGAAGCCTTGAAGTAGCAAAGGTGTTGCTCAAGAAGAAAAGGTTCTAGACAGAGGACCTATGCTTACCAAAAGACTAAGTGAGGAAAGCTTAGTGAGGTAAGATTGCAGCCAAGAGGACTAGTTGTTGCAGAGGCTTGCTGCAGAAGAGCTCATGAAGAAAAAAGAGAAGAAGATGAGTACTGATAATCATAACAGAGGTTCAGAGAGAAGCCACAATAGAGGATATAAGAAAGAGGATGCCAAAGCAAATGGAAAGAGGATGAGTCAAGAAGAAATTGACAAAGAGGTTGCTGAATTAAAAGAACAACTCAATGCATTAAGGAGAATGTTTGAGGAAAGCCATTGGAATGGAATGAGATGCAGAGAAGGCTATAGCAAATGCAAGTAAAGTTGATGAAGGAAAAACTCAAGGAAGTTGAGTTAGAAATTGAAGAATCCATTTGTAAACCAGAACAAGGAGAATTTTTTGGAGAAATTAAAGATGAAGACTTGAAGACTGAAACTTCAAGTGAGACCAAAAGGTCTGATGATTTTAAATCTGACAATTTGTGTATGTTTGCAGGTGAAGGACAATTAGTTGATATTGTCATGAAGAAGGAAGAAGACATGTAGAATCTAAATTCTTTTATGGAAGGAGATGAGATAGATAGATCTCATATACAGCTGGAGGAAGATATCAAGCAATCAAGTGAAGGGCTTGAAGAGATTGAAGAAGAGACTATCAAACTGAATCATATGAATGATTTAGAACAACAAGGAAATATGATGGTTAAACCATCAAGTGAGACCATAGGGTCTTATATTTTTAAAACAATAGTTTATGTATGATGGCAGATATTACAGGAGAAAAGCAACCATTTGAAGATATCTTCAGAGAAGATAAACAGGAAGGGACTGAAGGCAAACTTGAGGAAGAGACTATGTTAGTTGAAAACATAGTAAAGGATCATTAATTCACCATGATGATAGGCACAATGGAAATAGCCATGAAAACTGTTGAGACAGTCCGGGAAGAAGAAGAA
This sequence comes from Pinus taeda, assembly GCA_000404065.3. Lineage (NCBI taxonomy): Eukaryota > Viridiplantae > Streptophyta > Pinopsida > Pinales > Pinaceae > Pinus > Pinus taeda. The sequence continues at coordinate 32,582 of APFE030625793.1, read as the reverse complement.
CATCTACTGAAAGATTTTAAGGAAGAGGAATTCTATGGGAAAGACTTAGAAAAGAGAGAAATAACATTAACAAAGGAGTGTTTTGAAGAGGATAGACAATCTTTTGAAGATGTCAAAAGTCTGGAGGAGTACTCTAGGAGAACAAATTATGATGAAGAAGACCTCTTGAAAGAGGGAAGTAGTGAATTTGCTACAACAGAAAGACCTTGAGAGTACAAGGGTCAAAGGAAGACAACATTTTAATACTGTAACACAGCATGTGAAGGATGAAGCTAGAAGAGAGCATTATGATGAAGTTCTTGCTAAGTGTGAAGAGGAGATTAAACTACTGGAGAAACTAATGAAAGAACCTGATGGTAGAACAGAAGGCGCAGTTACAGTTTCTGAAGAAGAATACGTGTCTCAAGTAGCCATGGAGACAAGAAGATGAAATAATTTGTTTGCACGGTCATTAAAAAGCATGAATGGATATGAGTATGTGATCAAAGAGATTGATCAGAGGTTGTTTGAAGATGGAATCAAACAATTTCAAAGTAAAGATAACCAGTAATAGGTTAAGGAAGGAGAATTTCACTATTGTGAACCCAAGCAGGGAGACATCACTAGAACAGATGGTGTGGAAGACAGACTAACTAACATTCTCATGAATTCTGCTAAGAATTCGAATGAACATACTGATGTGCTAATAGAGGATAAGGAGAAAAGGGAGCAACAAACTAAATTGTTTTCAAAGGAAGATAAGGCACAAAAACCTTATATTTTTTATTTTAACAAGTGTTTTGAGTGTGCAAGTTTTGTTGAAAATGCTGGAGGATATTTGACACAAGTGAAAAACCAAATAAAAGTGAAATAAGAGAATTATATGGACGAATTCAATCCATGGAATGGAGAAATTAATTCGCTGGAGGAAGTGCTGGATAGTCATGATTCAATCATGAAAGAGGGTAAGGATGATAGGGAGGAAGTCAGTAAAGCAAGTAAACCAAAGAATAAAGCAAGTAAAAGAGAATTCAACATAGGAGTCACAACAAGCATTGAGCAAGAAAACAAAAAGTTGAAGCAAGAAAAGCAAGAGTCAGCATAGAAGACAACAACCGTAACCTGGAACAAAGAAATATGAAGCAGAAGATGGACCAACCCAAAGATATGTTGGACATAGAAATTGAAGAAATATGGCAGAAGATGATGAAGCAATCCAAATATAGGAAAATGGTAACAATATCAAGAAAGATCAATAAGAAGTTGAACCTGATTGATAGGAAGAAGAGAATGGAGCAAAAGACAACAAAAGTACAACAACAGTAAAAAAGCAGAGCATTCGAACAATTACAGAAAAAAGCATGGGATCCAGGAAGACCAAAACCAAAAGACACATGATTAGGAGATAATGAATATTTTCTACTTTGGGAGTCTGATGCAGGAGAATTCAGCTAAAGGAAAATCATTATAAATAGTAGACATATGGGGTCATGCATTTTAGGAAATAGTTTTCCTAGCTATCAAGTTTATGCAATAGTTAGGCCTTTAAGTGTGATTTTATTAGATAATGTGATAATATCTAAATGTTCTCAAAATAAATAAATGAGAACATGAGTGGTAGGAGTCAAATCCAACTCTCTAGGAGCAAGAGAGAGTTTTTAGGAATTAATTAGAGTAGATAGGGATCATTGAGCGATAAGGAGACTTTTTTGTTTTAAAACAGAGAAAAATATGGAGTGGATAAAGTTTTCCACATATGTATGCATGCAAAGAGCTTTACGGATTTTGTTAGAGGGGTGATCGGATCCTCCAATGATCCAATCCATTGCATTCTTTTAAATAGTGAACCTGCGTGTTCAATAGGAAGAGGCCACTAATAGTAGAATTAGGCCTATGTATGTGTGTGTGTGTGAGACCGAAGAGTCTCAAATGTAATCTGAGCTTTTATATTAATATATGAAAGATCGATTCATGTCTCTGTCAGTATGTTTAAGAAGCATTTCATGAGTGATTTACTATGAATTCGTAGGCTCTCCAAGTTGCAGGTAGAATTATGAAGGACACAGAAGCAGAGAGAGAGGAACACGATTCAGAAGAATCGAAATGGATCATTGAATCCATTAGAGCTCTGCAAGAAGGACATAGATAAAAGGAGAGTGAGGAGTTAAGCCCAAAATGAAGGACAAGATGTGAATGAGCAAAAGGGAAGAACCTTTAAAGAAGCCAAATCACCGAGAAATTGAAGAAACAACGTAACTTTCCAAGTAAAAGGGATGAGCAGAGAAGTCCAGAATTGATACTGAGTAGCCGATGGATCTTCAAATATCAATGACCATGATTTAAATCACAAACACATTTCAGAGGTGCCAAGGGACAGTGATAACAAACCTAGCGATACTCCGATGAGTGATTGGTGATATCACCGATAATCTAATCAACGATTGCGCAATCAGAAGTTCACAACAGAAGAAGTAATGTGTGGGTGGATGAGCGATATCCGATAGCGATTATCAGAATAACGGAGTTCAGAAACATCAAAGTTCAGCGCAGTGGAAGCGTGGAGTAAATAGTGACCGGACCCGACAATAATCATAGTTGCAGGTCTATATATATTTAAAGTCCATGGATGTTATTAGGAGGGGAATTTCCTTTGTATTCCCATATATTATCATGCCCGATAGTTTATATGGCGCGGGATTTTTAACATGAAAACATGTTTTAGCATTTCGATAGTGGAGATTGGAGTCAGAGAAGGGATGGTGCATATGTGTTAAGACTGTGGAAGTCCTGATAGTTGATAGTGATTGCGATAGATATTTTAAGCTCGGAATTTGTGCAGGAACCATATAAAGGTAGAAAAGGTGGGTATGTGTATGATTTTCCCTTTAGTAAAGGGAAAGGCATTATATATATGCAACGAGGAGTTAACCAAAGGCATAACCTATGGTTGAAGGGATTTAATATAGTCCTGATAGGAAGGTTCACGCAAGGTGATTAAAGTTCTGATAAGAAAGGAGCCTATAAAGGGCCATGACCATTTATGGTTTGAATATTTGATTCCATTGTAGAGTCCAATGACCTAGGACAGTTTTCGATGCATTATTTTGGTAAATGGATACTGTGGGTATGTGCGGGTGGTTTACCCTACAACAAAATCTCCAGGTGGCCAGTATGAAGGTTGATGGAATTGCTTGTAGGCAGCGCAACTTGAAAAGACTTGCTTGGTGCTTTTGCTCTGTTCTAGGTGACAATCGATCGAGTTGATGGCAGGGTTATGTTTGACTATCAGAGGGGAGTTTGGTTGTGATAACTTCAGCAACGTGGCTAAGTGTGTGGATGAGTCAAAGATGAAAATGTGATCTTACAACACACATCCCCATGACTTGATGACGAGACGACTCAAACCAACCAGACACAAATATTCAACATGATTGAATGACGGTGTAAGCGACAAGCGCGACACTCATGATTAATCTTTGATCGACCATGACGACGCTTGTGCAACAGTGAATAGGACTCTATGTGTGAGTGTGACAAATGATTTCATAGTGAACATGACATGTACACATCAAGCTAAGACCTTGACCAGAACATGGTCGCAAGCAAGACATTGACATCAACATGCAAAAGCTTGGGTGGAATGAACAAGCGAGGTGGGTGTGAAGGCTCACATGAGCTTAAAGAGTGAACCTGAGTGTATGCAACCATCAAGTGAAACTCTCAAGGGAGTCTCTGAGTTTGGATGCAGGCCCAAGTTTTGGAGGGTGGTTGTAACTGCTACAACACAACCCTTCTATGATAAAATTTTGAATCCACATACATCTTTCACATATATGTCTAACTCATATTTATAGGGCTACAAATAGTGACGCACATAGACTCAAGTTTAAATTGGGTTGGACCGAGGAACCTATATTATTTCAATAATCTAGAATCAACACACTAAAAAGAAATCATAAACCATTAACACTAAAAGAAAAAAAAATCACCAAAATTCAATATATTCATTTTAAAACTCATATTTTGTATAATGATGAACTTAACACAAATAAAAAATGCATAAAACATCGACCCCACCTTAAATATTATCATTATTATATCCGAAATTTTGTACAAAAATGGACTTTTATAATTATTTGATTTTGAATTAGTTTTATGTCTTCTAGTTGGAGAGGCTACACATATAGCTATATAAAAGGAAATTTCATTTTGCCCTTTGTAATGATAATGATGAATCAAACATAGTAAGGCTGTACAAAAGGTTAAATGCACTACCATATAAATTTGGTTATCTTTTTTTGTTGTGTTAACCAACTTAGATCCATCTAATACTAGATCTATCATTCACCTAGAGGGATCAAATCCCTCGAGGTGCAAACTTTGTTTTTGGAGTGTAGAACTTTAGGAAAGGTTTGTGCCTCGAGGGATTCGGTCCCTCTCGCTGCATGATAGATCCGGTATTAGATGGATCTAAGTGGGTTCGAGTTGAGGGAAACAATGCCACAATTTTATATCATCATTATTATGTATATGTTTGATATTAACTTGAAAATTCTCATTTGTTTTCTTTGCTTGGCATGACCATATCATTCTCTTCTTTAATTTAGTCTGTGTTGTTTGTCCAGAATGGTTTATACATCTTTTTTTGGATGTTTTGAGTGGTTTTTGTGTTTTACATGTTTCGATTTGGATGGTAGTGTTTGTGAATGTTACAATTGTTGTGTTATATGTTTATATGTGTATGTAATTGTCTATTAATAACTAGTTGGTGATGAAGAAGAGAGACAATATTTTCAATAGTTTGCAGGAGGCTTGATACTACATATATATTTCATTTAATTTTATGTATCACAACTTCTAACAAATAATTAATTATTAATAGTGTCCCTCTAGGTATTACTAAATATATATTGACGAGCATTTTTAATAATTTACTATCTTAATATTCCTCTTGAAATAATTTGTTTCTTTGCTAATGTTTGAAATAATTTATTTCCTTCAAGAATATTTTGATGATGTTTTTATCTATAGTTTATTTTGCAAAGTCAAGAAATAGTATATTTTTGAATTTTTTTAATGAGTGGCAAAATTTATAAAATATTTACATCCAAACAATTATCATATATCTTTCAAGAATATTTTGATTTGTTTTTAGTTTTAAAAAATATATCCTCTCCTCTTGTAAATATTTTGAATACATTGTTGTACGCAATTATATATTATTAATTTTGAATATATTTTGAATATATGTAATTGTCTATCAGTAATTAGTTGGCGATGAAGAAGGGAGATGATCTTGTCAAGGATTAATTTGCATGAGGATTGATTCTACACATCTATTTCATTTTAATTCTAGGTCAATTAATTCTTAATAGTGTCCCTCTAGGCATTACTAAATATATATTTGAAAAATATTTCTTTTAATAATCTATTGCCTTAAGATTAAAATATAATGCATCTAATTCATGCAATCAAATATGATTATAAAACAAAATCTACACTAAAATTACTTCATGTAATGCAAGAAATCAAATGAGATTATAAATCAACATCTACACTGAAATCAATGCATCTTGTGCATGCAATCAAATAGGATTATAAATTGACATCTACATTGAAATCAATGCATCTAGCAAGCAATTAAATAAGATTAGAAATCAACATCTACACTAAAATCAATACATCTAGTGCAAGCAATCAAATATAATTAGAAGGCAACATCTACACTAAAATCAATGAATCTAGTGCAAGCAATCAAATAGGACTAGAAATCGCCATATACACCAAAATAAATTCATCTAGTTCAAGAAATATTCTTCCCTTTCTCCCTCCTCCATCTAATATTGAAACATATTTTTAACAATTTACAGCCTCAATATTAAGAACATCTAATCCATCTAATGCAAGGAATGAAATAGAATTAGAAAACAACATCTACACTAAGAAATAAAATAATCCTAGAAATCAACATCTAAATTGAAATCCATGCATCTAGCGCAAGAAATAAAATGTAATTAGAAATCAACATGCATGCCTAAATAAATGCATCTACTGCAAGCAATCAAATATGATTAGAAAACACCATCTACACTAAAATCAATGCATATAGACCAAGAAATCAAGTAGGATTAGAAATCATCATCTATGTTGAAAACAAATGCATCTATTGCAAGCAATCGAATAGGATTAGAAATCATCATCTACACTCAAATAAATGCATCTAGTGCAAGCAATCAAATAGAATTAGAAATCATTATCTATATTGAAATAAATGCATCTAGCCCAAAAATGTTCTTCCCTCTCTCACTCCTCTCTAGCCCAAGAAATTTTCTTCCCTCTATCTCACACCCAAAACACACACACATTCTCTCTCCATATCTATCTATCTCTCCCTCCATCTCTCCCTCTCTCTATCTCTCTCTTCTTCCCTCTCTAAACCTCCCATCTCTATCTCTATCTCTCTCTACCTCTCCTTTGTCTCTCTATATCACCCCCAAAACATACACATTCTTTCTCCATATCTATCTATCTCTCCCTCCCTCTTAATCGTCATCTCCCTCTCCCCCCTTCTATCTATCTTCCCTCATCCTCTCCTCTCTCCCTCCCTCTCTATCTCCCCTATCACTCCCTCTCTCTCTCCACATTTCTCTCTCTATGTCTTTCTTCTTACCTCCCTCTCTCTCCACCTCCCTCTCTCCTTCTCTCTCACATCCTCTCTCTCTTTCTTCTTCTCCCACCCTTTCTTTCCCACCTTCCTCTGTCTCTCCCTCCTCTGTCTCTCTCTCTTCACCCTCCAACCTAGTCACTATCTCCCTCCCTCTCTTCTTCTCTTCCCCCTTCCTTCCATCTCTCCTTTATCTTTCTATCTTACCCCAAAACATACACAGTCTTTCTCCATCTCTCCCTTGTCATTCCCTCTCTCTCTCGCGCGCTACTTTTCTCTCTCTATATATTTCTTCTTCACTCCCTCTCTCTGCTTCCAACTCCATCTCTCTGTCCCTCCCTCTCAAGTCCTCTCTGTGGTCCTTCCCCTGTCTCCCTTTGTTTCCTAGCTCCTCTCTCCCCCCATCTCTCTCTCTCCCTTCCCTCATGCCTTGTCACTATCTCCCTCCCCCTCTCTCCCTCTCTCACTCCTCTCTTTCTCTCTCTTTTCATTACTCCTCTCCCCTCTCCTTCTTTCTCTCTCCTTCATTCCCTTGTCACTCCCTCTATCACTCCACCTCTATCACTCTATGTCTTTGTTATTCCCTTTATATATATCTAGAATTTAATTATATATCATGATATATCATAATATGTTATAATAGAACAAAATGAATATTATATTAAATTTATTATTAATCTTTTAATATCAATATTAGATTTAATGATGTTTTTTACATAGCATGATATCAAAATGTATAGTAAAACTACTTCAACTTAACATATATGGTTTCTCATTTTAAAGATTCATTTTACAAATATTTAATTAAAAGAAGTATTAAAAGATTTTGAAGTAAAATTTTCTATTATTTAGGTTGAATTAACCTTTTTCTTCTCTTGATTTAAAAAATGATATTGGTTTGAGTAAAAAGTAAAATTGTTTAAAAAAAATATCTGTTTAAAATTTAAGTGAATATTTTGAGTTTGGAAAAAAAATATTTTTATTATAGTTATCAAAATACAACATACTCATCAAATTATACTAAGCTATACAATACCATAAAAATATATCAAATTATAAAAATATAGTCTATTTCATATTCAAGAACAGATCCTCTTATCACACCCGAATGTGTAATCAAGAGATTTTAATATTAATAGAATAAAACCCTACCTAAAACTCAATTCAATAGCTATGGAGAATGAGGATTTCAAAAATGTTAGTGAAAATATTTTATTTGTAATGAAATAATATTAGTAAAATAAGATTATTTTAATATAATAAAATAAATTTAGTTATTTTAATATTAATAAAATAAAACTAGTTTTGAGGTTTGGTTTGGGTTTAGGTTTTACTAGTTCTATACGATGTGAATTGAATTTTTTAGGTTGATTTGTCCAGATTTTTTTGAAAAATATTATTAAAAATATGATATGCCAAATTTTAAAAAATTCTTTAAAAAATAATAATTTAAAAATTATTTATTTTATTTTTATTTATTTCAAAATATATTATTTTAAATTATTGTTGAAATAAAAGATAATGTTATATTGATAAGGTTTGAGAGGTAAGTTTTGAGTGTGAGTTTAATTGGTTGGTTTTATTAAGATCCATGTTAATTATATTTATATTTATAATTTTTATTTTTTTAATTTTTCTTCAAAAAACATAATTTCCATTAAGTGAGAAAATTACATGTTGTATATGCATGATGCATATGTTGTAAGAGGGTAAGTTCTCCAGTATAGATCTAAATTTGATGCCTTGTGTCCACGGAGGGAGGCATCATTCTCAGATGTATTAAGCATAATGTTTTACAAAAAAAAACTCTAACCGCATTGTTCTTGTTGTAAACAAAACATATGAATATTTACATATGGAAACTAAGATGCAAAAATAAAAACATGTAGCAATGTTGGCTGTGAGGCTGCTACACATCTATGTCCATAAAATGCCACTGGTAGTACTAATAATTGGCCCCTTCCTTGTGTTCCTGAATCATCCAAGTGCCGAAAGGCTTGTCTGCAACTTCTTTGGATAATCTTTTAGCATCTACATTATGTTCCCTGAAAATGTGATGGCATGAAAATGTGTCAAAAGATGTAATAAGTCGAAGAGCCTCATCCATTATATGTCTCAAAGTATATGGAGAACATCTAGTTGTTTTGTTTAACCAGTCACATACAACTTTTGAGTCCCCAAAGAGTTGTAGATCTCTATAGTGGTTTTCCAAAGCAAATTGTATGAGGAATTTTACAGTGGATAGTTCAGCGAAGTTATTTGTGCCCCATCCTAATCCCATTTGCATATGTTTTTTTTTTTTTTTTTTTTTTTTTTTTTTTTTTTTTTTCTCTGCGTAAAACTATTCTATTTATATTACAAAAACTGAAGCAGTAGAATCAAAATTACAGCAGGCCGAGGCCTTGAATCTCCATGGAGAATTCTCGGGAGAAACTATGAAAAAGTTCAATTCTAACCAGCTTGCCGAGACCATTTTAAACCGACACAGTGGCATTTCAGCCAACACACTGGACACAGTGGCATTACAGACTCATTGACATAGTGACATATCAGACACGTGGGCACATTGACACTTGGACTTGCTGTGATACAGACACCTAGACAGCAGATATGCCGACACTTGGAAAAAGAAGGGAAGAACAGAGAACCGGAGGGCTGGGTCGTCATTCGTCATCCGTCTCATATGGCTCGTCCTCCTTCACGGGCCAAGGTTCTGTGTTGTTGACCTCCAAAGCTGGTTGAGTTCCTCCTTCCTGCGTTCTGGCCGGCTGAATCGTCGAGGTGCTGGCTTCCTTAGTCTGAGGAGGGTTCCGAAAATCTACCTTGGGCACCTCCATGTCCATTCTTGGCACTGTAAGACCATCCCGTGGCCGGCGAGCATCACTGCAATGCTCCACGGTGACAAAGACAATCAATGTATTGTCTGCGAATGTGCAGGGTATGCGATATTTAATCGCAGGGTGCTCTGAATGCCCACAATCCCGGGGTTCCTGGCTGGTTTGCCGACTGATGGACCATTGCAGATGGCCGCCATAAACCCAAGGATCATCCTCTGAGGAGGCAGGTGGAGTGGCTCTCCTCTGTGTTGGAGGGCGACACCGTGAACCTCCCCTGCCCCTCGGCCCTCTGCGCTCACCAGACATGCCTGAAACCCTCACCTGCACCTCTGCAGAGATTTTCCACGCGGCCAGAGGGTGCTCTGTATCTCTCAAATTCTGCTCAGGTCTCTGCGCATAGTGCGGGAGAGCCACCTTCTTATAGACCGCCATGAGTGCCTGACCTGGTGGAGCATTTACTGGCGTCTGAGCTCTAGCCATCGTTCCCAGGAATGTCTGTGCCGCCATTACTTCACTGTATGCCAAACGGACTAACGCCTGGACGGAAATCCTTTGCACATTAATGGTTCGGGCATGCTGGGGTGTGGTGGCTCGTCCGGGCTGACATCTGCCCATGTGACTTGCCACGCAGCACCCCAGCTGCCATTTAATCTGACCTTTCACCCGCATCTGGGGAGGGTAGATCTGTTTGCACCAAAGCGATGCAGTCTTGTTTGAGTTGAGCATTGTCAACTGTGTTCAGGGAACCTGAAAAGGATGGTGTCGACTGTGACGCCCCTTGATTTGCTAATCGATCTGCAACCTTGTTGGTAGTTCTCCTAACATGATGGAAGGAGATATTGGGGGCTGTTTGAAGCTTTTCCTCCAGATCTTCCAAACGGCTTAGCAATCGCCAGCTTTTGGCAACCTTGACCACTTTAGCTCCTGCTTGTATTCGTTTAGCCATTGCTATTAAAATCAGTGAATCGCCTTCTACTTCCAGAGGATATAGGTGGTTCTGATCGGCTAGTCGAATTCCTTGCCAAAGACCCTCCAGCTCCGCCGCGTTGTTGGTGTCTGAGCCCATGGTGCCATAATACACTTGCAGTGATTCTCCCTTGTGATTGCGAATAATTCCTCCGTATCTTGCCGGACCGGGGTTTCCTTTGGCCGCTCCATCAAAGTTCAACTTGAAGGAGTAGGGTGCAGGAGGGGACCAAGAGGAGGGAGATGAAGATCTGTTGGGAGGAGTGATGTTGGCCGTGATTGGTGACTTGAGTTCCAGATTCCAATTCTTCAATATGAGTTGCTCCTGATGGCTTTCTGGCCAGTCCTCATCTTTCCAAGCTCTTATGGCTATAGTTTCTTGAATGTTTTTCCTGAGATTGATCCAGAGGTCGTCTATAGATCTGGATTTGCTGTTGAAGATTCTATGATTGCGTTCCTTCCAAAGGGACCAGTAAAGAAAGCCAGGTAGGATGTTCCATAAGGAATTGAGGACCGTGCTTTTGAACGGGTTTTTCGCCCAGGTTCTTATGTTTGCTGTTATATCCGGCATTCTGGGGTATGCCTTCTCGTTACAGTGTTCGACTCTCTGCCAGATTTGCTTTGCTAGAGTGCATTCTTCTAGGAGATGGTAGATAGTTTCACAGTTTTTATTGCAGTTCGGGCATCTGGACGGCCCTATAAAACCTCTTTTGATGAGATTGTCCCAGGTGAGAATGCGTTTTTTGCTAAGTAACCAAAGAAAGGTGGAGATTTTGGGCCATAACTCTGCTTGCCAGACTTTTTCCCAGAGTTGATCCTTGTCCGCTTGATCATTAGAGTAGCGCAGATGATAAGCTTCTTTCGTTGTGAAGGTACCTTTGGTCGTGTAGCCCCATCGGAGCTTGTCCTGATGCTGAGAGATACGAATTTTCCTTTGGTTGAGTTCCTGATCAATATCTGTATATGCTTCTCCCTGCCAGTCTATTTGCCAGAGTCACGTTGGTTTCCAAGTTTGATAATCATGCGTTCGCGTGGGCTGCTAGTATTGATGAACCATTGGGATGCTTCCTTGATTCATTTGGATCTGCCATAGAGGTCTGTGGAATAAATCTGCCAATTTAGGGAGTTGCTGCCAGGAGTCGTCCCAGAATCTGGCAGTTTGTCCTGAATGAACCTCCCAGAAACTATGTTTTTGAATGAAACTGCTTTGCTGTTTTGCATTGTTCCAGATAAGTGATCCCTGTGAAGTGGGATTGATCCGGATTAGATCACTCCACTGACTGCCATTGGCGTATTTGGCTTGCCAAAGTTGGGTCCAGGGGATGTTGGGTTTAGTGACCCAGTTCCACCAGATTTTAGCTCCCATAGTGTTATTGCTGTGCAGCGGATCCCGAAGACCGAGCCCTCCTTCTGATTTGGTTTTGCAAACCTCAGTCCATTTGACGAGGGCCCATTTCCTGTTCTGACTAGAAGATCCCCAAAGAAAATTTCTTTGGAGTATGCGTATCACTTTAAGAACACCTTTTGGAGCTGCTAAAATGGAGAAGAGATAAAGCAGCATAGCTTGTAGGACTGATTTGATGAGAACGAGCCTACCTACCAGATTTAGTGCCCTGAAGGTCCAGGAGGAAAGCTTTGATTCCAATTTGTCCAACAGTGCTCTCCAAGATACTTGCTTGATTGCTGAATCAGAAAGGGGGGCGCCCAGATATTTGGATGGCAAGTGGGAGATTGTGAATCCCAGAATTCGGGCGATGGTTCTTTGAGAAAGGGGGGGGGTATTGAAGAAAAAGAGCTAGGATTTTGCAGCGTTGATGGAGGTGCCAGAGGCTTCAGAGAAAAGGGCTAGAAGAGAGTTGAAAGCAGTGGCTTCTTTAACTGAAGGATGACCAAAAAGCATAGTATCATCAACAAATTGCTGATGCGTTTGAGGTTCACGGCCATGCAAGGATATGCCTTTGAGGATCTGGGAGGAAACCGCTGATTTAAGCAGCCTGCTGAGGCCTTCAGCCATAAGAACAAAGAGGAAGGGAGACAAGGGATCCCCCTGCCTGATTCCCCGAGAGGGATAGAAAGGAGGTGAGGGAGAACCATTCAGAAGGACAGAAAAACAGGGGGAGGTAATGAGGCTCATGATCCATCTTGTCCAGGTGGCATTGAAGCCAAATGCAAGTAGCATTTTATGAATATAATACCAACTTAACTTGTCAAAAGCTTTGGATAGATCGAGTTTGAGAAGCATACCTGGTTTTTTGAGAATCTTTAGAGAATGGATGACTTCATTGGAGAGAATTATGCCGTCCATGATTTGTCTGCCTTCAACATACCCTGTCTGTTCTGGAGAGATGAGAAGAGGTAATAGCAGTTTGAGGCGGTTGGAGATAACTTTTGAGATGAGTTTGTAAATTACATTACAGAGCGCTATTGGCCTGTACTTTTCAGGTTTGGTTGATGACGCTTCTTTGGGAACCAATGCTATAAAGGTTGAGTTTAAGGATGGGAGGACCCAATGCATGCTACGGGATTCTTCCACTAGCTCCCAAACTTCAGTTTTGATTAGAGCCCAGAATTCATGGAAGAAGTTGGCTGTGAATCCATCTGGCCCTGGAGCTTTGCCATCTTTGAGCTGTTCCATTGCTTCTTCTACTTCCTTTGTCGTGATTGGCTGAAGCAACTGAGCATTATGATCATCGTTAATGATTTTCGGGATGTGCTGGGTGATTTCCTTGATTGCCTCATCCCTATTCCCATTGGGTTCTTGTAGGATGTCCTTGATGTATCCAGTGAATTCTTTCTCCATACCTTCATGGTCCTCTACTCTTCCACCTTGCTGGTTTTCAACAAAGATAATTTTGTTATGCATGCGCCTTTGGATGGTTGATCTGTGGAAGAATTTTGTATTTTTCTCGCCTTCTCTGAGCCAGCTTATTCTAGACTTTTGTCGCCATAGAATTTCCTCTTGTTTTTGACGTTCTTCAATTTGTTTCCAGAGGATCTGCTCCTGTTGGCTTTGCTCTTCTGTGCGGCCTTCCAATATGAAAGTTTGTTGCAAGGCTTGCATTTGATGTTCCAATTTTTGTTTACTCTCCTGTATATTACCAAAATGAGTTCGATTCCAGAGTTTGATCGTTTGCTTCAGATGTTTCAGTTTTTGCTGAAACTGATACATTTTGGCTCCTGCCGGTGGGTTAAAAGATTTCCAGGCCTGATGGACCACTTCTTTGAATCGGGTATCCAAAAGCCAGAAGGCTTCAAAACGGAAGGGTCTGTTGCTGTAGTTGCTTGGGCGGGACCAATGCAGAAGAACAGGCCAGTGATCCGAGCCTCCCTGAGGTATGATTGCTGCACTGAAGTCGCCTCCCAGATGGATGGCGTTATCAGAGATTAAAAATCGGTCTAATCGAGAAGCGATATAGTGTGTTCCTTTGCGCTTGTTCGACCATGTGTGTATTCCATTGGAGGTATGCACATCCATTAATCGGTTGTTGTGAATGAATTGTTTGAAGCTATGGCTATCACTGTCGAGCCTGGTTCGCCCCCTGCTTTTCTTCCATGGATTTTATGATGTTGAAATCTCCTCCTCCAATCCATAAAGGATATCGTCTCTGTTCATTGAGAAGGGTGATTGTTTCCAGGAGGTCCAATTTTTGCGGAATTGATTGCGGGAAATACACATTGGTGAGATGCCCATGGATTTGGGTGCCAATGAGGTGGAAAGTTGCCTGTATGAGGTGTTGCGTGGCATGGAAATTATCCAGAGAGACGATCTGTGGGTTCCAGAGAATGGAGAGACCGCCTGAAGCCCCTGCCGCATCTACTGAAATGGAACTACTGCCTGCCCAGGCTTTATTGCTGAATTTATCTATTGTGGTATTGCTGCATTTTGTTTCTTGAAGAAAGACTATCGCTGGTTTTTCTTTCTTAATTAAATTTTTTATCATTCTGTGTTTCGTGGGACCGTTAAGTCCTCTTACATTCCATGAGATTAGCTTCATGGAGATGGTTCTTTGGGTTTGAAGAACTTGGTCAGCTTGGGGAATTGCCCCGAGTTCATTAGTATTTCCCCCACTGCTATTGTTCTCTGTAGATCTGTTTTTCTGCCGCGTTTCTTTGTTTCTTTATGGATTTTCCGTCCATCCCATTGACTTCCTCCTTGGATGCCCAAGCTTTTGTGATGTTGGACCCTTGTCAGGACTCCTTCAAGTTTGTCTATCTGCTAAGGAGGGATTAAGGCATAGTCTTTTTGCTGGCATGCTGTTTCCAATTTGGAGATGTCAAGTTTGGAGATGTTGAATTCTTCTAGATCTACATCTTCGCGATCTTCCTCCATGTTGTCAGGGGCAGAGATGTCTAAAATGGTGTCTTCCATAGCTTCTTCATGGAGGCTTAGGGCTAAGGCAGCGTCAAGATCCATGTCTGAAGCTTGTGTGGGTTCATTAAGCAAGGATTTTCCTTTGGAGGTGTATTGGAGTTCCATGTCTGAAGCAGGGGCAGCTTTTTTAACAGAGGGAGGATCAATAGTTTTGGAGGGGGCCAGAGCCGAGGACGAAGGGGTATTGACAGGCTTGTGAGAGGGCGGGGATGGATACAGAGAATCAGGGTTAACAACATTGGGGCTTGATTGAGGGTCGAGAGATTCTAAGGCAGTGAAGCGGTTATTGGGTTGCGCCTTAGAAGATTGGGGCGGAGGCGGATTAGCTTGGTGCTTTCTTGCATGTCGACGGCGATTGAGAATTTTTGTAAAGCCTTCAGGGTCAGTGGAGGTTTCATTGGGAGAGGTCTTGGGTTGTACATTTAATGGACAATCTCTGAAGAGATGGCCATGTTTATGACATTTCCTACAGCGAAAAGGTATATGCTCATAATCTATAGGCTGCTTCCATTCATAGTCATCGTGAAAGAGACTTACCGTAGCAGCTAGGGTCTTGGTGAGATGCATTTGAACGCAGATTCTGGCATAGGAGGTGAATTTGCGCGTCTTGGTTTCAGTTGCAATCTTGATGAAGGTCCCCAGCTTGTTGCCTATCCATTCCAATGTTTCTTCTCTCCAGTACTCTACGGGTAGGGAGTACATGCGGATCCAGACAGGGGCCCAGCTGAAATCCTCTTTATCAGGACTGAATCGTGGTTTCCAATCCGTTAGATACAGGCCCGAAGAGTTGAAGAAGTACGGCCCTCCTTCGAATATTCTGGTTTTGTCTTCTATGCAGTTGAAAATGGATGTAAAGAAGCCTTTTGGACCCAGTTGTAGAGTAACTTGCCCTTTGGGCTTCCATTTTGAGGCTATCCAACCGTTCAGGGCTCTTTCTGTGGGCCAGAATCCCAAAAACTTTCCAATCAGTGCATGATCCTGCATGAATTGGATTTCTTCATTGATGAGGTGGCTTGGTAGTTCGATCTTGATCGATTCTACGGCTTTTGGAATGCAGGTTGCAGAGGTGACCTTGGGATGAGCTGCTTGCGATGCATTGGGTCTACTGTCGCCTGCTTCTTCTTGAGTACTTTGTCCTGGGTTCTGCTGTTCTGGTATCGTCCGTGTGTTGTCTTTTGCTGATTCTAGGTCAGCCTCTGCATGTTGCAGGTTCTCTGTCAGAGGTATCTTGTTATTGGTATTGGGCGTCTCCAATGGAGGGGAGGCTGAGCGCTCCCCTCCTGCAGCATCTGCCATTGGGTGGTTAGTGACCAAACCAGCTATGGCAAGCGCAGAGAGTCCGAGCGGCGGCGCCTAGGGTTTCCCTCTTGTTGCTGCTGTGAGTGCGTTACAGTGGATAGTTCAGCGAAGTTATTTGTGCCCCATCCTAATCCCATTTGTATATGGTAATAATGGTAATAACTAATATACAGAATGCCCCCTCCATCGCACGCTCCTTCCTGTGCGAAACCATCAAAGAAGCCAAAGGCTCCGAATGATTAATGGTTTTAGGAACAATGGTTTGAGGTCGTGCAGTCTCATCGTCATCAGGGATGATAGAGTAATTAGTCATGATATGGGAAGCGATGGAAGGACACTGCGGAGAGGTGTTATGGAATATGAGCTTGTTGTGGTCGATCCAAAGGTCCCAACTGATGAGGAACGGGAGGTTCCATAGCTTTGTTGGGACAATGCTTGACCACCATGATGACCAGGCCTCCTTTACAATAATACCTTTCCACTTGGTCGAAGATGCAGCCACAATTAATATCGATTGCGAGAGGTCTTGTGTGGCCTGACACTCAATAAATAGATGTGTGACAGATTCATTATTTCATTTGCAAAGGCAACACCAAAAATGGTCGTGTTGTGCTCGTTTGAGAAGATTATCTCCTGTGGGAATTTTGTTTCTCAATATGGTCCACATGAGAATTCTATTCATGGGGGGGGCTTGAGCTTCCATAAGTGCTTCCACCATGACTCGATGGCTTATGGACATCGAGCTTCGGATATCACAAGGTATCCTTCCTTTGGGGTATATTTTCCATCTTTCGATAGCGCCCATATTACCTCATATTCCCCTTCGCCAATCCGGATGTGAGCTTGAGTAAGAGCCCCAATATATGCATTCCACTGCTGTGTCCATTATTATGGAATGTTTATTCTCTGGGCTAATTTCCAAGCTTGCTGAAATAAAGTGGTGTGCTCTGGGTCTGCTATGTGGCCGATATGGGTAATGTTGATATCTCAGAGAAAATTTTTGATCTCATTTGGCAACCTGTGGGCATTCCCGTAGCCAATCCATGGGTCTAGTCCAATCCTCACAGCCAGTCCAGACTGTATTTTCCAAGTGATGCCAGCTTTGATGATGTCGAGAGATTTAATTATAGGCTTCCATATGATTTATACCCATGTGTGGTATCTTTGAGGTTGTCTTAGCCAGTCCATCAAGTTAAGAGGGGCAATGTATTTTGATACAACCACCCTTGTCCATAGGTTGTTTGATGTAACAAGCTGCCATCCATGTTTGGCTACCAGAGTAGAGGACAAATCCTCTAATTTCTTGATGCCCCATCCTCCCCATTTCTTGGGTAAATTGAGTGCCTCCCACTTGACCCATGCAAAAATTATGCCTGTCTGTTTTCCCTTCCAAAGGAATCTGCAACATAAGGCCTGGATCCTGGAGAGTATATCATGAGGAATCCATGCCAATGGCATCCAATAGATTGGAGTGGCCTCAAGAATAACTTTAATTGGGATGAGTCTGCCTGCCCTGGATAAGTATTTGTAGTACCAAATATTGAGTCTTTTCTCCATCTTGGAAATAAGCCATGTCTAATCTGCTATTTTATACCCTAGAGGCTTCAACTTGTAACCCACGTATCTAAGGCCATCCTCCAATCTTAGTAAGGTGAGCTGGAATCTTTGTAGCGCAAAATGTATTTCATATTGGGAACATCGAGCCTATGTTAGAGTGGACTTGTTGCAATTTACAGTCATACCAGTGGCTAATTGGAACAATGCAAATGTGTTCTTCATATTTGTCAAATCCCCTATTCTTCCATTGAGAAATATCAAAACATCATCCAAAAATAGTAGATCAGTCAATATGCATCCTTATGTGATTTTCTTACCTCGCAATCTGCCCCTTCATCTTTCTATATTTTTATAATTATAATTAATTATAATTATTAATTTTATTAATTATAGTAATAAATATAATTATTAATTTTGTATTATAATTTTTTTTTAAAGTTTTATGTAGAATGACCAAGTCAAATGGTTAATTTTTATAGATCTCAGGAGCTATCCAACATCTCACTAGCTATCCAACAGAATATCCACAACAATTTACACATCATCAAAGGATTTGGTCCAACCTAGTTTTGGTCTATGGGATTTTGTGTGGGATATTGATAGGCTTCATCATTTAGGATCTAAACCAGCATAGATCCATCTTAATTACAGATCTAAGATGAGCGGAGAGGGATGAATATATACATGAAAAATTAAATGATATATAATATATATGCAATACACACTAAAATATCTTACACAACATGTACATCTATTATTTTATCATGTAAATTAAAATTATTTTTTATTATTAACTTATTTTAATTATATGTCAATATTAATTCGTATGAAAATCTATACATTTTATCACTCATATTAAAATGATTTTTGTTAACTTATTTTAATTATATGTTAATATTAATTCGTATTAAAATATTTTATCAATAATCAAATCAAAAGATTTAAACATCTTAGTCACATTTTTTTACTTCTAATTACTTTACAACATATTCATTTTCTTATTATAACCTACATTATTTTTCTATTTAGAACATAATTTTTAAGTTTTATTTTTAGGGGAACCAACTGAGAGGCATCTTCCCTCAAGCACATCCCCCCATATTGGGTTATACTAGGTTGTAGAATGAGCATCTCCCCTCAAGCACATAAGGATGCCACCATGGAGATTCTAAGTGAACTATCAAGGTGTCAATATATGAATATAGTTAAGTGAAGAGGTGATATGTCCATTCAATGATCAAAGAAATGACGATAATAAAAATGTGATTTTCCTAATGTGAGTAATGACCTTGATTTTTTATATCCATTAACCTCCAAAATTTGGTTTACCACACTCAAGATATTATTCCATAACCACATTAAATGAGTTCTATAATGAGTCTCATTTCCTTTGAAACTATGATATAGGTTAGTAAGATAATTTCTCTAGTTGTATTTTTGTTGACAATATGCTAGTTTTGAAGACTTTAAGTGGTGGCCCAAATATAAGAAGAGATCTATAAATACAAAGAGACACAATATATGAACAAGACATGAGATATCAACATCTTGAACTTGGGTGGTAAAATAAAGCTTAACAACATTATGCAGATAAGACAGTGGTATTGGTAAGATGTTTTCCAAGGAAGACAATGATTTTGGAGGAATTGGATAAGTAGACTTAGAAAAACTTCAAATCAATTGTGGAAATATTGACATATCCTAATTCTAGTAAAAGGATTTTTGGTTTGAGTGTTTGAAATTGCCACTAAGGTATCTAAACTATCTTGCACCAATAGTGAAAGTGGGGATCTCAATCCCTATTCATGAATAAATGTCATATTAAATTCAAATGTCAAGTTGGACACTAAGGAGATTCTCCTAGTATGGGTTTGTATCACAATGCTACTATTGATTTTTTTGTTTGAAGAGGTACTCAAAAAACTGGGAATGTTGTACATGCCTTTTATGTAGTAGATTTAACTTTAGTAGGGTCCACTTACTATGACATGGCATGAAAGTGGGAATATCAATCCCTATTTTTGAATACATGTCATATTAAATTCAATGTCAAGTTAGACAATGAGGAGATTCTCTTAGTATGGGTTTGTATCCCAATGCTACTATTGATTTTTTGGTTTGAAGAGGTGCTAAAAAAAATTGGTAATGTTGGACATGCCTTTTATGTATTAAGTTTAACTTTCATAGGATCCACATACTATGACATGGCACAAATCCTTGTTGCATTGGAGGTGAGCAAAGGTCTAAAAGAATTGATTGATATGAGAAGGGGATTTGATCTCTTTTGCATCACTCTATACTAAGAGTAGATTCCATGTAGGCTTGTACATTGCCACTAATATGGGAACCTTAATACATTATGTAATCACTTAAGTATTCAAAATAATTAGGCTTCAAGGAAGAATCCAAGAGACCAAGAGACAAGGAGCTAGACATAGTCAATGTCATGAGATCATGAGTAGAAAAGAGGATTTATGGGTTCAAATTAATTTAGATTGTCTTCAAATAAGAACTATGGTATAAAATGATTCGAACTCATTAGATAGGTCTATGATCCAAACCTTGTTGCAACCAATGAAAATAAGATAACAACATAATTTTCGGTAAGACTTATTAATCTCATTCTATTAATATGAGATTTTTTTTTTGAAAATTTTCATTTTTGGGAAACCGAGAAATAAGGATCTGGTCAAATGACTATAATTCTCAAGTTATTTTCTAGCTAATCTATCTCATATAAAAGATCTCAACCCACCAAACCTCATACCTATACCTAGAATAACAGAGAGTTTGAGTGTTGGACAAGGACCAAAAAGGTTCCATTTCCAACCCTCTTACATATGGTACTTTAGATGAAAAGGGTACATAGGACTCCAACACCTTGGAACCAATCAAGTATAATTTAAGACCTAGAAGCAAAGGAAATCTCCATTTTCCAAGAACAATGGAAAGGGTCTTAAATTGTTTTCAAGGGAAAATACCCAAATTCAATCAAAGGAAAATGAAAGTTTTTATATATGTGACTAAAAAAGGCATCCTTTGAAGTTAGGTATGGGAAACAACTATGCTTAATTAGGGTGTTTAAGTTAAATTCCCTAGTCAAGGATTCCATATGTTTTTTAACCCTCAATTGTAAAGGGTTGACTAACCCATTTAAGAAGTTCGTCATAAAGAGAGTAGTATGGGTAGATCTCACATAAATGTATAAATGTAAACATAAACATAAATGTAAATGTAAATAGTTAACATGTAATGTTTAACATTTAACATTTTTAATCTCCGCCCTATTTAGAAATCAATCTAATTATTATTATTTATAAATAAAAATACAAATTTAAAATATAAAGAGGTTTATGAACACTAAAAAAATAGATATGGTAAAAAATAAAAATATAAATAAACTCTAGGTATGGTAAATAAATAATCTTCTTTTTATATTTAGTCCTTAAACCTCTTTATATTTATGAAGACTCAAAAAAGAGATTTTATTTAGGTGAACCCTATGGGCCAAATACTATTTTAATACCATGGGCTAAATACCATGGGCCAAATACCATATTTATAAAAGAGGTATGGTAAATTAATAAAAATATAAATAAACCATATGTATGGTAAATAGATAATATTTTTTTTATATTTACTCCATAATTCATTTTATATTTACTAACACTAAAGAATGAGGTTTTATTTAGGTGAAGCCTATGGGCCAAATACCATGGGCCATTTTTTTTTGTAAGCTTGCTAAGACTCTTAGATTTTCATGTATACATGTCCATTATTTACACCACACGTGCGAGGGTAGCACAAGATTCAAACCCAAGATCTCCGTCGAGACTTCATATCAATTCCACGACGGTCGGCACTTGAGCTACCCCATGAGCACATGAGTCAAATTATTATTAATACATAAGCAAAAAAACATTATCAACCTTAATATTAATATTAATAAAAATAAAGATGGCACATGGTATTGACCCATCTTATTGAGAACCAATGGTATTGACCCATGGTATTCACGTGGAATGTAGCCTATTTAAGGGGGGAAATAAACCATCATAGATCCATCTTTACTTTCGATCTATATAGTGATATGCAAACTAGCATAGAGTGAAAAAAGATTTGATCCCTCTAGATAGATCGAGAGTGAAGATGGATCTATACTAGTTATCAACATCACTTTTGTGCTAAACTAAATCGGCTAGATCTAGATTGTGTCCACTTTGAATGTTTTACAAAACTGTGTTTATTTGGATTCTATCCTCAATTTCATCCCTCTAGATAGATCGAGAGTGAAGATGGATCTATACTAGTTATCAACATCACTTTTGTGCTAAACTAAATCGGCTAGATCTAGATTGTGTCCACTTTGAATGTTTTACAAAACTGTGTTTATTTGGATTCTATCCTCAATTTCTCACAAATAGTCTGCATGGAAGAGTTAATATTCTTTACATTTGGCTTTTACTAGACAAACACAACTTGAATATTTTATAGTGTAGATTGTGTTGAATGTTCCAAATAAACCGTGTTTATTTGGATTCTATCCTCAATTTCTCACAGATAGTCTGCATGGAACATTTAATATTCTTTACAATTGGCTTTTGCTAGGCAAACACAACTTGATTATTTTTATTTTATGGTTTATATTCTTTATAGTTGGCTTTTGTTAGACAAACACACCTTGAATATTTTATATGACAGATTTTTATCTTTATAAGAAGAGCTTCGGTGTAAATCACATGAAAAAGACCTTTGTCTAACCAACTAGTTGGTTCGAAACTCATCCACAAAGGTCTTTTTCATGTGATTTAGGCCAAAGCTCTTCTTATAACTATGATGGATCAGAGAAGCTTCAATTCTACAAAGATTTTTATCTCATAGTTTATATTTTTTATAGTTGGTTTTTATTAGACAAACACAATTTGAATATTTTATATGACAAATAAATACGAGAGGGCTTTCTGAAATCTAAATAAAATTTGTTAAACTTCATAATTTTAGGTGTCTTCTAGTTTTTGATGGTGCTGAATCCATTTCCACTATCAAAAACATAATTCAAACACTACATCTATAAAAAAAATTTGATTTTTTTTATATTCTAGCCACTTGTAACTGTCTCAGCAATTCCGCAATTCGTGAGCTTCCATAGACTACTCCATTTTTATCAATTGTTTTCCATTTTCGAGCGCTAATTTACATCTCGTAGATATTTATATAGGACTTGTATAGTTGGAGTTTGCATAAGGGAAGAAAGTAACAGCTTGGTTGAGATTGATTAACAGGAATAGGTGCTCTCGCTGAGTCCTTAAATGGAAAGAAATATGGAAAGACTCGTTCGGTACAGTGATGATGCAAGAAGGACACATATCAGTTTACCAATTCATGAGAAGATGAACAGAGTGAAACAAATACTGTGGGAGGTGAAGCAGAAGCACAAGAAACTAGTGCACTGAATCTTAGAGAGCAGCACTCGCAATCTGGTGCAGTGGTATGGAAATGATGAACAGATCGCGGGGGCTAGGATTTGTAATTAATAGACTCAATGATGAAGAGCGGCTGGCCCTAGCTGCAGCAACAGGGTTTGCAGAAGTCACACGCAATGATGGAATCTTGGCACAGGAAGCTGCAGAGCAACGATCGGGAGTTGTGGCTCTCAATAATTGAAAGGGTATGCCCAGTTATTTAATTTGGCTGATCTGAGGCCTCCAAATCAAGGGATGCCTCTGATCAGCCAAATTAAATAACTGGGCATACAACTCTTGATTATTCAGAGCCCAACTCCGGATGGTTGTCGGTCAGCTTGCTCTGCCAAGATTCCATCTTTGCCTGCGCCGACTGCAAACCCTGTTGCTGCAGTTAGGGTCGGTCGCTCTTCATCACTGAGTGTCCCAATTCTAGATCCTGGCGCACCAGATTGCACCGTTGCAACCTTTTCATCATTGCCGTACCAATTCCAAATAAAGGTGCACCAGATTGCGACTGCTGCCCTCCACCATTCTTGTACTTTTGCTTCACCTCAGGCAATATTTGTTTCAGTCTGTCGATCTTCACCGTGAATTGTAAAGTTGACATGCGTCCCCCTTGCACCATCACTGTACTGAACGCATACTTCCATTTTCTTGCTAATGGAAACTGCTGTTCCTTTCTCCCCTTCTGTGACCGTGTGTGCAAACTCCAACTTTACAACCAAGAAAAAATGTTCCATGCAATCAACACTATATCTTATAAATATATAAAAACTGCTTATAGCTGCAGCAACAGGGTTTGCAGGCAAATATGGAATCTTGCTGAGAGTGGCCGTATGACCCCTTATTTAATTTGGATGAACTGAGTCGTTGGGATCCAATTGTGATAACAAATAATGAAGATGAAATAAGTGAAGAAGAGCGATTCATCCACGGATTCTTGAAGAGGAGACAGATGAGGAAGATGATGAATTAATTGGAATGATGTTGGAATATATGTGTGATAGTGTTGAAATAGATGAAGTTAACGATAAAGAAGAAGCAGAAAGCCAACATGCGCTATTTGTATAGAAGGTTTGCATTTTGTCGAGGAAAATGACAATGAAAATGGCGATGGAAATCGTACTCTGCATCGTTTACCATGTTTCCATGTGTTTCAATTTGACTGCATTTCAAAATGGTTCTGCAGATCGCTCACCTGTCCCCTTTGTCGAACTGAACTTCGGCCGCCATAGCTACAGTTGGTAATCAGGCCTGATTATGGATTTAATAGTTTTACATACGCAGGATGGATTTACTGGTTCTGCACCATAATTTTTCATTAAAAGCTTTCAATTCTCATTAATGAAATTTCTGTTTATTTAGTTATCCGTAGCCTCTTCAAATCGAAAACACAAAAATGATTCGAAGTTGTAGAATAACTATTCCTATTCCTTTTACTGGAATATTCCTTTTCACCATTATATAACTAAGAGGCTACGGATATAACTAAATTTCATCAATGATAATGATGAATCAAACACAGAAATGCATATATAATTGAATTTTTCTAATGAAAAATTATGTTGCAGAACTAGTAAATCCTTCCTACCATAAAAGACATGTAGGTAAAACTAGTAAATCCATAATGTCATAAAATGTCATGAAACAACGAGGCCTGGTTACCAATGGGTGTAGCTATGCCGGCGGAAGTTCTGTTCGGCAAATGGGACATGTGAAAGATTTGTGAAACCAATTTGAAATACAGTCATAAGAGTGAAACACGTGGGAACATGGTAAACGATGCAGAGTACGATTTCCATCGCTATTTTCATTGCCATCTTCCTCGACAAAATGCAAACCTTCTATGCAAATAGCGCATGTTGGCTTCTCTGCTTCTTCTTCATGGGTAGCTTCATCTATTTCAACACGATCACACATATATTCCAACATCATTTCAATTAATTCATCATCTTCCTCATCTGTCTCAGCTTCAAGAAACCGTGGATGAATCGCTCGCTCTTCTTCACTTATTTCATCTTCATCATCTGTTATCACAATTGGATCCCAACGCCTCAGTTCATCCAAATTAAATAAGTAGTCATACGGCCGCTCTCGCAAGATTCCATCATTGCCTGCAAACCCTGTTGGACGCAACCTAAATCGAGCCTGGCACATGAGTGACGGTGATATTAACGGAAAATGAGGATTTTGAAATGGGTAAAACCCTACCTTAAAGTCAATTCAATTTACTTACAAAAATATGTTTGCCCGGCGATAACAGTGACAGGGATGGAGAAGAACGAATTTAGAAAATATGGTTTCGATAAAAATAATTATTAAATTTTTGAATATGATAAATTATTAAACTTTTGAATATGAGGAATCATACTCATCATGAATCTATCTGCTGAGGGGGGTCAAATTTCTTTTCACTCTAAGCTAGAGGATATTTGATCCTTATGGGTGCTTAGTAGATCCACAGTAAAGATGAAACTGTGCTTGTTTAATTCCCCCCTTGAAAAAGCTACATTCCATGTGAATATCTTGAGTCAATACCATTGGTTCTCAATACCATGGGTTAATACCATGTGCTATCTTTATTTTTATTAATATTAATATTAGGATTAATAATGTTTTCTTATATGGTATTAATAATCATTTGGTCCATGGTATTTGGCCCATAGGCTTCACCTAAATAAAACATCATTTTTTAGTGTTCATAACTAGCAATTGCACCATATGT
This sequence comes from Pinus taeda, assembly GCA_000404065.3. Taxonomy (NCBI): domain Eukaryota; kingdom Viridiplantae; phylum Streptophyta; class Pinopsida; order Pinales; family Pinaceae; genus Pinus; species Pinus taeda. The sequence continues at coordinate 6,718 of APFE030625793.1, read as the reverse complement.
TGCAAAGTAAACGTGGTAATGGTAGTAGTATATGACAAAAAGACAACTTACTCCTCTCCTAGAAATATTATGATTATTGTTAGAGCTTGATTTGTTATTTTCTTGGGCAGTTTGAGCTTCTTAATTTGAGTTACATAAGCAAAAAGGCTAGAGAGAAAAATAGAAAGGTCATTACTTTTTGACAACTTTACACTAATAAAAAACTTCATCTAAAGTAGAATAAACATATTTGTTGTAGTAATCATCTCAACCATTTTCTTAGATCCCTAATAGATGAAGGTGTAGCCTCTTCTCCATTTTTTATTTCAAAGGCATAGATATCTATTTTTATAGGAACAAGCATGATCTTCAAGCTTGGGCTCTTGTCGGCATACAGAACTACTAATTGGATGTTGATATGGCGAATTTCAAGCCTTGGAGGATGTTCCTCTTGTTGTTCATGATTATTGAGAAAATGACACTTTCAGATTGCAACAATTTGATGCAAAACTCTTTTACAAGGGCCATTTTTTAAAGACAAACACTAGAATACAAAAAACCCTTTCTCCATCTATTAGGACCCCTCAACAATTATGTTACAAATATAGGCAACAACCCCTCAACAATTATATTACAAATATAGGCAACAATGTGCATATTTATCCCACAATCACTTGTTTGCCCACTTGAATTCAATTTCTAGATTATAAAATTAGCTAGCCTTATTCTTCAACAATTATGTTACAAATATAAACAACCACCCCTCAACAATTATATTACAAATATAGAAAAAAATATACATATTTATCCCACTATCACTTCTTTACCCACTAGAATTCAATTTCTAAATTATGCAATTGACTAATCTTACTCTTAAGTAGTAAAAGAGTATACGCAAGAGCAATTTCTCAAAGCATAACAACATGATCCATCTAAATGGTAACGCTATATGTTTACAACACACTTTGGTTTCCCATTAGCTATTTCATCTGGATGGATAACGTTCCCTCCTAACCATAACGAGGCCTCGTTTTGCTTAGTGTTCATGAATTTTGTGGGTAAAAAGGTATGACAATCAAACTAACTATGATAGAATACGTATTTGGAAAATGTCCCTAAAACTGATGAAATGATACATCGATAAACTTTGTGGCATGTTCTTCCATTCTTTGGCATTGCAGTCCGTGTATTAAGAGGCATTTGGAATGGTTGTACTTAAAAGGGATGTGCGAGAATGATGAAACTATGAGTATTATCATATATACTTATTATCAATGATTTTAATTTTAATGCATACCAGAATGATTTTGTATAAAATTTACAATCTTCAACAAATTAATTAAATTTAAGATTTATGAAAAATAATGATTTTACCTTTTACATATTTGTACCTATACTCATGTACTTATATTCATCAGGAAACACTTAGATTTTTCAACTTCATTGAAAATAGGGAATGACATTATGTTTATATTGTACTCCAAATACATCATCAAATATTGGAAGTTTAAGTTTTTCCAGTTTCCTAAATAAGAGGGGAATGGCATTATGTTTTTCTTGTAAAAGCAAAGTATTTTCATGGAGACAAAAGAGTTTAGGTTTAGTTTTTTTATAGTTTTTATGTTGATTTTAGGTGGAATTAATTTTAAGGGTTTAGGTTTAGTTTTTTATAATTTTTATGTTGATTTTAGGTGGAATTAGTTTTAATGTCGGATAGGAAAAGAATCTAACCAGTTGTAAAATGCTTTTATAAAATTGTGTGAAAATTTTCTAATCTACATACCCATGAGCCAGTTCTCACTTTTAACATATCTTTATATTAATAAAATATTTCAAAAAATTTACCAAAAAGCTATAAGTATCTTCCACACAATGCTGGTTGAACAATAAATATACTTAAAAACAAAGCATATTCAAAGCAATATTATGCAATTTTAGTCTTTTTGAAAAAATTGAAATAACTCATATCTTTCTAAAACACAAAAAATAATACATATAGTTTTTTTACCTGAAAAAAAAAATATTCACAAATTAACTAGAAATTTTATAACCTTAATAAGTCATTGAAATGTCTTATTAACCTATTTAAAGTATTATGGTATTTTAGTTTTTAAAATTTTTTTACATGTATTTAGTGCTAAATTATACAGTGCCGAGTATGCTATGCCTAATAAGTTCATAGTTAATATTCTAACTTCGAAGTCAACAATCTTTGTCTGTGTCTCCATTGATGTATTGTAGTATTATGAGTGTTGATGTTCATGGCATGTTTGGACTAAAATTAACCAGAAATTTTACCATGTGGAAATCACCGTTGAACTTGGGTGGTGCGAATCTAATCACTCACGCTATCGAAGTTGCAAGAACAGATGATGCTTATTGTTATAGATTTCCATGGTTTCTTTGGACCTTTCATTCAGGCCAACAAAGCTTTTGGAAATATCTTTCTTGGCGTTGTATGCTTTTCATTTGACATTTCTTTTTTAAGGATCCGTTTATTACAATAAGAATATTGCCTGCTATTCATGTAGTATATTTTAATTTACAAATATGATGCAAGAGCTAAGGGATATATTTTAATTTACAAATATGATGCAAGAGCTAAGGGAGGTCATGGATGGAGTGTTTGTCTTTGCAAACAGAATGAGTTTCAATTAGTTTTTTTTTTTCATTTAAATTTCTAGTGACGACATTTAGGACCTTATGTCTTAGCCCACTATTTGTTTTTGTTTACGTTATTTTTATTTTTGTTTAAAAGTTACTTTTTTAATAGTTAAGAAAGAATAGTTATCAAAGGATAACTAAATGTAACTACTCACAGTTCAATAACTGTAGAGTGATCTATACAAAAAAAGGAGGAAACAACTACTGTAATCATCATCATAGTACTAAATAGAAACAAGCATGAAATCATTATGAAGAAAAACAAGAGTCTGAATCCATATATTGCAGCCTAAGTATTTTCTTCCTAACTTAACGAAGGTCATTTATCCATTTTATAATGAAGAGAGAGAATGAATAACTAACTTAGGAGCAAAAAAAGTACGCAGAGAGGTTCAACAAAACAACATAGTGAGCTTGCAAAAGAATCAAGTACATGAATTGTTGGACAAAGGATTGATACGGGAAAGTTTAAGTCCTTGTGCAGTTTCGACAGTTTTAGCTCCCAAGAAAGGAGGCGAGTGGCAGATGTGTACAGATTCAAGAGAAAAAAATAAAATTACTATCAGGTACAGGTTTCCATTGCCACGAACGGATGACATGATGGACTGCTTGAGTGGAGCAACATATTTTTCGAAGATAGATCTAAAGAGAGGATACCACCAGATTAGAATAAGAGAAGGGACGAATGGAAAACATCTTTCAAAACCAATGAAGGTCTGTATGAAGGGCTGGTGATGCCATTTGGATTGAGTAACACCCCTAGCACCTTCATACGCCTAATGAACGAGATGTTGAAGGAGTTCATTGGAAAATTCATGATTATATATCTTGATGATAAACTAATTTTCAGCAAAACCAAGACCATTTTCGACACGTTAGATATGTTTTGGAGAAGTTACAGTAGAATAAGTTGCTGATAAATTTTTAAAAATGTTATTTCTTTAAGAAGGAGTTAGTTTATTTGGGTTTTTTATTGTAGAAAATGAGCTGAAAATGGACATAGAAAAATTTGTAGCTATAATCAGCTGGCCATCCCCTAAGAGTTTGTTCGAAGTTCATAGTTTTCACGGGTTGGCAAGTTTCTATCGAAAGTTTATAAATAATTTTAGTGGAATTTGCGCACCCATGTTGGATACCATTAAGAAGGAAAGTCAGCATTTCCATTGGGCTGAAGCTATAGAGAAGAGCTTCCAGATATTGAAGAAGAAGATCACTGAAAGGCTGATTTTGAGGTTGCCTAATAAAAAAGAAATAATTGTGTATATATATCAATATCAAATACCTATAGTCCAAGATACAACTGCCCAAAAATATTGCTAAGTTACAGAATATAGGTCATGTACAATAGTGCAAAACAAAACTTCGAGTTTCCAACGGGACCAACATGAGCAGAGTCTCCTAAAAACATAAATATAGTTGCATATACAACAACAGCCTAGAGGCATAAATTACAGGCTACAAACTAGGGAGGCTGAAGCCAGTGCCCTCAAAAATAGACCAAGCAAGAAGCATAACCCTTCAAACAAACCGATAGAGGAAAAACAAGGTGCGACCCTACTCGATACTTGTGTAGGTGTCAGGGCACACAACTAGCCAACAATGAGCCCAGCTCCATTTCCTGTCACGACCACCCAAACAAAGCCTTCAGCATCCAAGAGACAGAGTTGCAAAACAAGAAAATCGAAGATAGAGCCAAGGGTTAGGGAAGGCTCACTTACCAGACACGAGTTTTGCTAATAGAGGAAGGAAGCCGTGAGCTAAGGCCACAGTCGCAGCATGCCCAGTGCTTGCCAGGAGCAAGAACAATCAACGATAGTTGAAAATGAGGCAGAATGTTAAAACATGGAGGGAGAGAGCTTACCTCTATTTAGATCCTCTTGGAATAACACTGAGAGTCGAGCCGCCCCATAACCATGACCTGCAGAAAAAAACCAAATTTATAGTCAAACAACAAGGCAAACATGTGAAAAATAGTAGCATAATCGAATCCAGAGAACAACAAGGACCCAAGGCCATAACCAAAGTCGAATAAATAGAAATCCCACGATTGAGACCAGGGATCTTAAAAATTCATAATACAGTGCAGAACAGAGGACATTACCGAGTGTGTAAGTGAAACCCTAAGGAGTAGCGACCTGAGACAGAGCGGAAACACTCACCTCGACGATGTAGCAGAAGACCAAAGGAATAGTGGAATGAGGTGAGCTAGAGTTTCTTGGGTACAGTAAGAGGCGGGAGGAGCGAGCCCCAAGACTAGGACACTTGTCCTCAAATCAATCAAACCACAGTACCGCGCCTTAAAAACACGCATCAAATCAAATCATCCATGAAATCCAAATAAATGATATGCCGTAGGTAGTTAGGGTAGGGTCCCATCAAAATATGTTTACTGCAGTACTGAAATTTAGGAAAATTATTATAGAGGTTTTGGAAATATCTATTTTGGTGCATCATATCCATTGTTATCGAAACCTAATTTAACATTTTCCACGTTGAATGTGGGTTAAATTAATCAAAACCTGAAGCTTTGCCTCGAAAAAATCAAGTATAACTTCTGGAATATTCCTTCAAACTCCTCCATCAATACTCTACTCCAACATTGAAATTTAGGAAAACTACTGTGAAGGTTTTGGAAATATCTGTCTTGGTGCAGCATAACCATTGTTATCGAACTTAATTTAACATTTTCCAAGTTAAACATGGGTTAGATTAATCAATATTGGAAGCTTTGCCTCCAAGAAATCAAGAATAACCTCTGGAATATGCCTTCATACTCGGTCAATACTTAGAACTCATATTTCCAATAGGGATACCTGCAGCATAACCATTGTTATCGAACCCTAATTTAACATTTTCCAAGTTAAACATGGGTTATATTAATCAATACTAGAAGCTTTGCCTCCAAGAAATCAAGAATAACATTTGGAATATGCCTTCATACTCGGTCAATACTTAGAACTCATATTTCCAATAGGGATTCCTACAGGCTATAACAATGGCTAATGTTAAATGACTATCAAATAATTTTATATCAAGAGATGAAAAATCATTGCATTCCGGTTTTGGGAATGGAGGAAATAGTTAGGATAATTTCCACTCATAAAATAAACAAATCCTAAATGGCTAATATTGAATGACTATCAAATTCTTTTATATCAATAGATGGAGAATCATGGAATTTTGGTTTTGAAAATGGAGAAAATAGTTAGGATAGCTTCCACCTCATAAACTAAACCAGTCCAAATCATTGCATTCCCATTTTGGGAAGGGAGGAAATAGTTAGGATAATTTCCACTCATAAAATAAACAAATCCTAAATGGCTAATATTGGATGACTATCAAATTCTTTTATATCAATAGATGAAGAATCATGGAATTTTGGTTTTGAAAATGGAGAAAATAGTTAGGATAGCTTCCACCTCATAAAATAAACAATTCCAAATCATTGCATTCCCGTTTTGGGAAGGGAGGAAATAGTTAGGATAGTTTCCACTCATAAAATAAACAAATCCTAAATGGCTAATATTGGATGACTATCAAATTCTTTTATATCAATAGATGAAGAATCATGGAATTTTGGTTTTGAAAATGGAGAAAATAGTTAGGATAGCTTCCACCTCATAAAATAAACAAGTCCTAAATCATTTTTTGTAGAAGTATATACGAATGGTCGTTATTTACCTGTGAGTCGGTTATGGGTTACTCCAATGACAAACAGTGAGACGGTTATGACATCATTCCTGTGGGAGGGTTATGGGATTATTTCAAGTCCTAAATCATTTTTTGTAGAAGTATATACGAATGGTCGTTATTTACCTGTGAGTCGGTTATGGGTTACTCCAATGACAAACAGTGAGACGGTTATGACATCATTCCTGTGGGAGGGTTATGGGATTATTTGTGAGAGTAGAGGATGATTTAATGTTCTAATAATAAATCTTATTGGTTAGAATGATGTAAAGTGGCATTTAGGGGAGTTTATTTAAGATAAAATATTTACGGAGTAAATATAAAGTGAATTATGGAGTCAATATAAAAAAATGCTTTATTTATTTACCAAATTTTTGGTTTATTT